>JAUMJL010000261.1:602500-843901 GCA_033558185.1 Dromococcyx pavoninus
TTTTTTCACCTCCATAACCTTGTCTGATGGGCATCCCTCACATTTACAGTGCCTGATGTGCTTCCTGACATCTGTTCAATTTGATATTCTATAATTTCCATTGATGCTCCTGTTTTCCTGCCATTAAACTAGTATATTGCCCAGCTGTATTCTGGGTCAAGAATGGGCAATCTTTTAAATCTAGTATAAGGTGAAATATGACTGTGGAATGGGAAAGGAAGGAGAGAGAAGACAGGGATTATAAAACTGACTGAAGGGTTGTCTGTCCTGGCAAGGGAAGGTGTGTGTGAGAGTGGAGAGAGTGAAGGTGCATGTATTTTTAAGGGCAGAGTATAATATATTTGGGACTGGAAGGCTGTGCATCACCAGCAGCTGAATTCTGTGTTTCTGGTCAAGACGAATACAAGGTGGCCACATCAGCATTTCTGCCCCACGGTGAGTGGCCATTGACCTTAACCCTGAAGGACAGGGACACCCTCGCCAGGGAAATGCATGCTTGCTCAGCCTGGAGCCACATCTGAGCCAAAGCTGCCAATTTTGCCAAATTACGTGTGATGCTTTTGAAATGTGGACTGTTGTCCACCAGGGACTAAGCTGAAATGACTGAATTCATTTCACTTAGGTTTTCAATGGCAATAACATTATTTAAAAAAAATACCAACTATAAAACATTTATCATTCTGATTTTATTCATCTTTGTCATTTACTTATGTTTCATGGTAGTTTGTAAAAGGCAGTGAAGTTAATGTCCCATTATTTCAAACCCCCAAGGTTAGATTTTCAGGCTTAAATTGAATTTAAAAACCACAGGTATAGTTAATTCGTACATTAACAAAATTTCTATCAATCACAAGAGCCTTGAGCTATGCAGATTTTTTTCATGTTTTACTGAAATCATTACTAGCTGTAAAAGAGCCTGGAGGTACTGAGGCAGGTACTCTGAAGTACCCCTGAGCAACAGACACAGAAATGCTTCCTTGGTGAATCTTTAGCGTTCGTCCGCTGCACAGAACAGCAAAGACAAACGGAAGAGCTGATGTCCCTTTAGGTCGTTGGTGCCAGCGCTGTCAGAGCATCCCCTTGCTGCGTTGGTAGCAACTGTAAAAACACTTATGGGATTGTGTTGGTAGTGTCAGAGGCTTGGGTTTGGTTTGGGGTTTTTTTTAGTAGGTCAATTTTTTTTTTCGCTAAATGAATCTAAATTTTAAAATAGTTGCTTTGTCAGAAAATCTGTGGGTTTTTACCTTCATTGAGAAATTTTTAGAACTAACTGTCGTGTTTCCCTGGAGACTATGAAAATCAGTCAGAGAACTCACTGGTCTTGAAGACAGAATGATAATGTGTTTTGTATTAGTGTTTTTAAAATACTCAGACTTTCTTTTTCAAAGGAATAAGGTTTTAGGGAAGTCCTGCTGTTAATTTAGTTTTGAAAGGAAGTAGGAAATTCCCAAACAACAAAAGTTGTGCCACAAACTGTCCCCAACACAGGTGGTGAACGATGGTACCAAGTATGTTCTTCAGGGCCTCAGCTATGAGTCCCTATGCATTCGGCTGCTTGCAGAGCCAACTGCTTGTAAATGCCCATAGAGCTGCCTCTCATCTGGAGTTGAGCTGCAGAATACGGGACAGCCTTACACTCTGTCTTGCTTCAGCACTCTCTAAAACCGTCTGAGGCCACACAAGCTCTGAGAAATCAATTATTTGATAGCCTATTCCTCTGCCGTCAATTGCTTGCAGCACAAAACTCACTTTAGGCAGAGCTGAGGATGAACAGATGTGGAGGAGCCAGCTCAGACATGTTCCTCTTGGACAAAAAAATGGAATATGGTAACTACTCTGAAATGACCAATGGACCCAAGAGGAACCAGCTGTGCTTTAAATGAAACAAAAAATTGGTCATCTTCCAAAAACTTCCTTATGTTTTTCCTCTCCTACAAAACACCACACCGCTTCCATACTCTGGTTTTCATTTTTTGGAGACCTCACTTTGTTCTGAAGCAAAAAGCTAATAATGACCCAGCTGACAACAGGCAGGTGTAGCTACCGTTTGGGCAATTATTAATGGAAAGGCTCACACCTTCACTGACCTATGGCCTGTATTCATGTTTCCATAACATCTTGTCTGTTTCCTCTTACCAGACACATTCATTTCTTGCACTTGTTTTTATTGTGTTTTTTAGAATCTAACTTCCAAGGAGAAAGGCATAGGGCTCCTTGTGTTAGTCAGCTTCCAGCAATGAGAACACTGCCCAGGAAAAAGGGCACGCAGGCCCCTACTCCAGCAAAGCATAAAAACCACTGATTGTGGCAGGGACTTTCTAGGAACTGGTGGGTCACCCCTGCTGTATGTTATGGACTGTAGTGCATCTCTCTTCATGTGAGGAGAAAAAGGATAGAAGTTGTGGTTTTCAGATCTATGGAAATAAAATTTTCTGATTTGTATGTATAATTATTTTAGGTTTTGGAAGAGACTTGAAAATAAATTACCTGCCAAGCATTTTCACCTCAGTTCATTTCAAAGTCAACATCTTCTGTAGGTTGGTAATGGTTAAAGGAAAATTAAGTTGGCCTTTTGCTGATAATCATGTTTCTCCCCTGCATTACTTAACATTGTGGTAGGAATGAAAATTAATCTCCTTTCCCAGTTTTAAATCACCTCAACAATAAACACATAACTGGCCTCTGAGTCAGCTGTGCCTTAGGAAAGCAAGTGTGGTGGTGGTGCCAGGCTGCTTGTCCAGAAGACTCCTTGCTAACACAAAACGTGTGCTGAGCGGATCTTACCCTTGTCCCAGTCTGTGCCCGTTGCTGGGGGACATCAGGATCCACCAGACCTTGAGCAGAAACAGGGTGGGCAGCAGCCAACACATACTCTTCTCTGAAAAGTCCCTAAGCTTTGTTGTGTGTGCACTGGGCAGTGATGGCAAAGGGGACTTTGGGGATGTTAAGGGTTGTGTGAAACTGAGCAACGGAACACAACGTTCTAAAATTGTGCATTTTGGGTAAAGCTTACAGCAGAATCTTCTGTGTTATCAAGTGCCTCAAGTCTTGTTCAGATGGTTGATTTTTTCCGCTTGATATTACCCTGAGTTATAATATAATCCTCATCCACAGGTTAAAAAAAAAAAGTTGCTACAGAGAAGCAGTAGAAGAAGCAGGAGAATGATACGAAGGAAATGTAATTTTATACACATTGCTTTTCATCATAGAATTATGCTGGCTGGAAAGCTTCTATATATCCCCATCAGAATCTCATTACAGGTCAACCTGCAAAGTAAAGTAATACTCAGTAAATGTAAGTGACAGAATTTCTCATCTGGCAGATGGCCCAATTCCACAATTATTCACCTTAGATAGTAGTCATAATAATAATAGCAAAAAGCTTGTTAGTGCTTTACCAGCTGAAGTAATTAATTTGCACAAGAATGTGCTGAAGAAATAGTTCTCAGCAGTTTGGAACTGAAGAACGCACTGTTTTCTTGTGTATTTAATTTAAATTAACTGAGACGCAGTGGATGTAATCACCTTGAGGTGATTCTGAGTCTATTTTCTGGCTCTGAGAGGAAACAAAAGCATATAGCTAAGATATAGCATCAGAACAGGGCAAGCACATAGTGATACTTCACCAAATTGATCTGTCCAGCGATGTTTTGTAGCTTGAAGAGGTTGATGTGATACCTTTTTTTTTCAATTGCTCTCTGTGGATTTTCCTTCCATGAATTTACCATGAATTTCCTTCCATGAATTTTGACCCTATGTACCTATTACCAGCTAATAAATGAAGTTTCTTAATCTGTGTTCAATCCAGATGAAACCGGCTTTACAATCAGTGAAATGAGTCTGCTTGAGCATAAACGTCAATTTTTTTTTTTAACAAGAAAGTGTACCCTACTAGGAGGATTCATGGGGCAGAGGCAGGAGGCTGGTGCTCCCTGCTGCTGTCTGCCTCTGAGTTGTTCATCAGCGCTGGGGACACAGCACTGTGCAAGCACAGCTATGAAACAAGTTTTAAATGGGTAAATAAACCATCCATTTTTGTTTGTAATTGAGTGGTAGCAAAGCATAGCAGTGAGCAGGAGGCAGGGGACAGCATAATTGGAATACATGAAACATTTCAATCTGTGATGCTCTTTGTTCTGAGGAAATTTTGGTGTAATATTTTAGAAACTAGAGGAAGTTGTCTTGAATTAATTGTTTCTAAAGAAAACATGTTTCTAAGGAAAACAGAGGAAAAATAATTCCAGGGAAAGTTTTTAAGTGTCTATGATCCTATTTCAAGGATTTTGGCTGGTGCTGTAGGCTGATACTTCTTATGGATTAGATTTTGTGTGCATGTGTTTGTGTGTACTCTCGATGGTTCTTGTTAGCTGCCAACGGAACTGTTTGTCTTTGCAGAGTCTTTCTGATTCCTTCCGGCTCAGTTTCTTGTCTGAGGAGAGTGATGCTTCCCTAGAGCTCTGCTGTCGGGCTACAGAGCTTCCCCAAAGCTCTCCAGCTTCCCCTTAGGATTAAAGTCACTTGTCTTTAGGGGTTTGTCTGAACAAGGACATTGAAGGCTTTCACCTGCACCGCCTGTGAGAGTCAACTTTTACTGGGGGATTGCTGTTTGCCTCACTTGGCTGCTACTTCAGACACAGACTGTTCTTCCCCTCTGCTTTAATTTTGGCTGTAGATTAATTTCTTCTTTCTTAAAAGAAATAAAGGCCAAACAATAATAATCCTTTTGTCACAAACCAATACACTTTCTGGTGTCTATCCTTTCAGACTGAGTAGCCTATTCTTTAAAAGAAAATAGATTGCCAGCCCGGTATATTATTGAATCTTTACCATTCCTTGGCATTTCTGTAAAAGGCAGCAAGGCTAACTTTTCTGATTTCTCAGTTCCTAGGGTGGTAAAATGCTTTTCTAGGGATGGTTCTCACTGGTTCTGGGAGTACTGGCTGTTTGAGTCTCCTGTTTGACAGGTGCCGTTCCTGTAACCGAGTGAGAACACTTTCCTGAGAATACTTTTTTATTTGTTTAATGTTGTAATTGTGCATTATGAAGAAATTTGAGATGCTTTGGTTGTATCGCTTTGTTGAAATTAAAACTGCTTTTCTGTGTTTTCTGTGTTCTTGAGCAACATTGCCAACAGAACTGTTTCCCTTCTCCAAGAAGATTTCCACCCCTGGAAAGACAGTGGAATAGGGAATGCTCACCTTCTCAGTGTCTGCTGTTTGAGCTGTGCTCCCTTGCTGAGCTCAGATCCTCCCCCTCTCATGGGTGCGTGAGGGACATCTTCTGCATGATTCAAAGAACTAAGCAAGGAGCATTCCTCTTTCCCTTTTCAATGATCACATTACTATAAAACAGATGATATATTTTAACTGTCTTCATTTTTCAAGGTAGGCTTCTTCATCTGTTTATTTCACCTTCCTGGATGGTGAGGAACACCCCTCACTCAGGAAATGCAGTGGTTACACAGTTGCTCTTCTACTTTGGTAGTTTCAGACAATGATACCCCATGGAAAGAGCGGGTTTGTAAAGAGAAGTGTGGCCATGAAAACAGAGAGATGTCTGAACCCAAGAAGGACCAGTCCAGTGAAGAAGTCCTGCAGGACTGCTATTGCTTAAGAACACATTGTAAGAGAAGCAACGTTCTAAGCAGGTGTGTGGACACACCTGGTACCTTGTATGTTGTTGGCTCCAACGAGTCTTCCTGCTTAACAGCGGTTGCTGTGCATCCATGTAACATCTCCCAGAAGAGGTAATTTTACAAGGAGAAAAGGCCAGTTCAGGCTGCAGGGCCCTAGCAAGCTTGTTCTCAAGAAGCTGTGCTTCATAATCACAGCCTGCAATTCTTGCAATGAATTTGAATACTGTACCAATGAAATATGAACAGTAAAGTTCATCTTCATTTCCTGTTTGCATGTATTTGGTTGGGACATCGCACTTTGGGCATCTAAGCATGTTCATTGTTGACCTCAATTTCAAATAAGTAAATGTCTGCTGATACCGTCCTGTCTGAGCTACTGAATGCAGAAATGATGCGGTTTTCATTGTGTTGAGCTTATTTATCATAATAAGGGGAAATGCAGTATTTTTTCCTCAGTTCCAACTTCATAAGCACACACAAGTCCTTTTTTCAGCTCCATTTGAAATCAATGTGAAGAAATTGATTTCAAAGCTCAGTGTATTCAGTAGGAGTTAATCTATTGACTTTTACTGTGCTTTCAGGTGTGCTCTGTAATAGTGGTATGATCACACCTGAAACAGGAATAATTCAGTTTTAAAATATGCAATAGGATGATGAAATCCTTACTAGAATATGAACTATCCTGCAAGGTGGACTCTTGGGGTAGTGTTTGCCACAATTTTAAGTGTACACAGCCCTCACTGAGGAAATAGTCTTTTTCAATCAATTCAATGAGTGTAGAACCTGAATCCCCGAGGGCTGTGTAGGCCTACTAGGAATTTAAAAAGCTAAAGAAAGTATTCATGAACTTCAAAAGTGAAGGCAGTACTCTAATTCTTTCAGCTGGTTTTGACTCAGTTTAAGTTAAATTGTTCAGCCTGTTGCTCCAGTACCTTTGAGGTGCCCGAGGATGACTGTGTGTGAGAGCAAGTATAGGATAAAAACAAGATTGGGTTGTTTTTTTGTTATCAAAGCGGGGTGTGCTGAATCCTATCTATATTTGAGATAAAACATAAGAAAACATTCACTCTAAGCTATTTGGAGCCTCTCTTCTCAGATGAAAATTGAAATGTTAAAGCAATTATTTTGTGTTTACATCTTTAAGACTTTGAGCTGTTTGCAGAGACAGCTTTACAGCAGAGGTTTCCGGGGAGTGGGCCCGTACGCAGCAGGTCCAGTGACACAGATGCTGGTGTTATTCCCTGTGCTCAGTGTTTATTGTTAACCCCTTTGCATTCTTTCCCTTTCCTGCACCAGAGTGTACATAACTGTATCTGCACGTTTATTCCAAAGCAAGTGTTAAATCAGTGTAGGAGGCAGCTGATCCTTCAAACACAAAGAAATGCTCCCTAGTGAACAGGGCAAATGTCACCTGTATTGTACCAGGCTGTAGGTTATTGTTCCTTCTGCAATTAAATTCAGACAGCCTTCAAATTCAAGCTCGTAATAGCTGATGTGGAAGTGGTTGTGAACGTGAAGTGCTCAAATAACTGTACAAATACATATCAAGGCCTGTTACTGGCTTCAACTTTGAAGGCTTTCATTGTTTTCCTTTATCTCAGGCCCCCAGGTCTCTTAAGAAGAGACCAGAAACTTGATTCCAGAAATACTTTCTACCTTCCATATTACTGATTAGTTTTAAAATAAAGTAACTAGTTCTTCAGACAAATAAATACCAACTTTTGTTTAGATTTAACTAGTGAATAAGTAACAAAAGCTAGTAAGATTTTCTATTAGTAAAAATATTGAGCTAGTTTTTGTGCATGCAATCAACTTTAGTTTCCTCATGAGTCGTGGAATCAGAATTTGACTTGATGCACAGAAGCTGCTATCACTTCTCCAAATCCTGCAGGGGAAAATGAACTTTGCGACACCTCCTTGTGCTGTTCTTTCGCAGTCAGAATTAAATTTTGCTGGTTTACCTCTAATGCCTACTAATATAAAAGGTTATATATATCACAGTGGAATATATAATGAAATCTAGTACTAAAATGAGCCTCAATAAACAGAAATCAGGTTGGTTAAAAAAATTCTATCTCCAGGCAGTATTTGCATAATGAAATACAGACACAGACTGCTTTTACTGTAGTGCTGGTATTGCTTCTGTTAGGTTTCCATAAGCAGACTTAATGCACAAGAGGTAGGAAGGAATACCAGACCTTTTCCTGTTAGAATTAAATTTTAATTTCTAAAAACTGTTAGCCAGTGGCACTCACAAAAGAGAATGGAAGTGTTCTACACCACCTGCTTCAGGAGAACAAAGCTTCCACTTGTTCTGTTGACAAGGTTTGAATTCTAGAAATTTACTTATGACTGTGAGCTGGAAACATGCCCAGGTAGACGATGCCACTATGCTTTCTGTTCTGTCTTAAACTAAGTCTGTCCAAAGGCAGGAAATTAGAAAGGACCAATATACTATTTTAAACAAGTTTTAGCTTGAATTTTATTATGCTCAAATCTTCAGCTGATTTGTGATTCATCTCTTGAAGAATTAAAAAAAATCAAGAATCTCTAAGGAGTGTAATATTTTCCAGTTCAAGGTCAATAGTGTTGAAACCTCAACAGAAACACATACTCAAGCACTTCTGGCAGAGCAGCGTTTGACACTAATCACATCAGGATTCATGTTGGAATAAATGATACTGCTCACATTCAAATTAGGAGGCCTTTATATGGAATAGGATTGGCTTTTATTGGTTAAGAGGCAGAAAACTTCATAAATGCAAACTAAATAAGAGGCAAGGAGTCATGTCTGGAATGAGAGCACAAAGGAATCCTTGGGGCTCAGCCTTAGAGAGGTTCTGTGTCACCGCCCGCTGATTTTCCCGTTGGCGCAGACCCTCTGGAGCTGTGCTGAGCAAGGACACATTAATGCCTGGCTTCAGACCTGTCAGAGTGAAAGGAAGAAGCTTATTCTTGTAAACACAGCATTTCCACAACGCTACCTGCGTCTGAGTGTTTGTCCAATATGTAAGGCAAAGCTGCAACTGCAGCCCAAGGCAGGGATGCTTTAGTTACTCCATTAATGCAGCCTATTACAAAAAAAAAAAAACTTTTAAATGATCAGTACTCAGCTTTTTATAGTTGCTGCAGATGCTGTGATATTTATTTTTGCAATTAATAAGCTTGAATCAATTCTTTAAGCATCTTTCTGTTATGATTTACAGGGGATAGAGAGCCATCAAACGTATCAAAAGCATTAATCTTTAATACGAGCGCAATTCAGTTATCTTGCCAAAAAGTTTTAATTAGAAGGAAATTCTTCATCTCTGTGATGCTTAGCTGTATTAATCTTTGTACATCTGTGTATCAAGTTTTGGCTGCAGGAACAGTGTTTTAAGCTAATTAATTCTTATGAAAAAAAAAAGTTGCTCTGCAGATTAAACTTAGCTCTCATTTGCTAAGACAGCTGCTCAGTGCCTCCTCTGCCCTTGAGTAGGAGCTCACTTTTATAAATTGTATTAATTTGAAAAGTTGAACAAGGCTTTCTGAAAGTTTGTGCTTAGAACCTTAGAGTGTGCAAGGGACTCTGCACATGCTGGCAGGACAGGGAAGAGGCCCTAATGCCCTTCATCAGCCTCCTCGGAGCAACTGGGCTGCTTATCGGTCCTGAGGTGAGGGACCAGGGTCTCGAGAAAGATGGGGCCAGAGTCACTACGACAACTGCAGTGGTCAGAAGTGGTAATGCAATTAAATCTTATTTTGTTACATGATACATTATCAAAATGAGAATTTTTCTGTTTCATTCCAGGAAAACATTTCAACTATTATTATTGTCAATATATTAGTGGTAAAGCTAGATTAAGATTATTTGCACAGCAGAAAAGGATCTTTCAAAGTTTCTAATTTATCCTAAATTACATTATATAGAAGCTACTATCTTTCTTTTGTAAACCAATTGCATAAACCATGAGAGAAACCTTTCTTTAAATAAAAAAAACCAAACTAATTTCAGGTATTTTTAAAAAGTTCACAAGAAAAAAAAAATCCCCAGTCCAGGAATGATCTGATCCTGGCTATGTATTTATCTGTTTCCCAAAATAGTGGTTATTTATTTTAATTGCTGAATTTACAGGAAATTGTTAGTGTATTCCTATCTAATATTAAATAACGGATGCATATTTCTTTCTAAATGTTTATACACATCTCTTTCAACTAGCAAATTTAATTTCAATGCTATATCTTGCCTCTTCCCGATTACCTTCCAACAGTTAGCACATGAAACTAATACAGGAATTCACTGCAAATAAATGTTTGTTACATTCCATTTTAAATGTTTGGTATGCAATCAGGAGTTTTATGTTTTGGTTGTTTTTTAAAAAAAAAAAAAAAGCTTTAATTCTCTGAAGTTTTCCTCTTCTTGAAGAACAATTGTCCTGAGAAACAGATACCTATGACATTTCTGAAATTTGCCGTACAAATACACTTACTCCCTTATGTATTGAGAATCTGCCCTTAGCAATCATCTGCTTGTACATCATGTTTCTGTGAACACACTGGTAAATTTTACCTGTATTGAAATGTCAACCTGCATTTGGGCCTTTGGCCTGTTTCCCTTCCAAGATGATCAGGAATAGACCTCGTATCTCTGTCACACCATAACGCCCCCCAGTCCAGCCTCTCTCTGTGTGGCCATTAAAGCTCTTCCTACGTTTGGTTTGGGATTGCATCCTTATATATTGATTAAAAAGCCAAGTGGCTGCTGATTCTCAGAACAGAAATAGGGGCAGGATATTGGATGCTTCCTGGTCTGTGTGGAGCACTAATGCAGCTTCCTCTCCTCTATCTGCTCACTGGCTTTCACAGAATTGCTAGTAAACTAATATTTTTTGAGATGTCTACTGCCCTATCAGTTTTTGTTGAAATTGGCCATTCTTTAAACACTGCAACCCCAGCTAGGTGGCCCGGTCACGAACACTGTCTTAATAAACCCTATAAATAAGGTTATTATAGATTTTTTGTTTGTTTAGATTTTTTTCATAGTTTTTAGATCCTCTCATTCTGAAAATCAGAAGTGTTGAGCAATGTGGTAGTTTAGCCGGTTACCTGGTGCTTAGGCTGCTGGTGTTTTTATAAAGGCTGTAAGGCTTGTCGTGACGTTTAGAACAGATGTGAAACTTCTCTGTAGACTACAGACCTGAAATCAGAGGCCTGCTCCGACCAGAAGCAGGCTGTTCGTCCAATAACATCGACATCACCATGGTGATATGGAGTATTTTGCACATTTTCTGGTCCTGACGGAAAAGTTCAATGACTCGGGAAGACTTAACTCTTCTCCCTTCTAGAGATGGGCCACAGGTCAGGGCTGAAGCACGTTGGAACAGCTCTTCAGCGAAGCAGCTGCTCCGTACCGCGGGCAATCCCCATGATGTAGCTGCTTGGTGGATCAGTGGCTGAGGTTTCAGTGTCACAAGTCTGGAAGTTCAACAGCTTTCAAAAGCAATGCATGCACTTACAGAAAGTCACCTAATGGGTGAGTACAGATTTCAGTAATGGGATCAGCAGTGCTGGTGGAAAGCAACACAACAGGGAAGGCACGTTCAAGCTGAAGAAATCCTAGCAAAGTAAAGCGTTAATCAGATACAACAGAGCCGTATCAATACAGTACCCAGGTTCCAAACACACATAGGAATAACCCGATGTAAAACATCCAGACTTCAAAAATGAACGTGCTAAGAGGCACTTATCAAAATACACTGTTATCCTTTGGCATGTGTCAAATGCCCATAACATTTAAGTCTTTTATGTGTTGCTAAATAGATGTTTGCCTCTTACATTTGTAATTCCTTTGCATGAATACTTGTGACACGGGCACTGGTGCTGATTAGAGTGCTCGGGTGTTTTAGGCACCCACGACTATACTTAGAACAGAAGTATTAAACGAGTCTGGCAGCTGAAATATCAAAAATGACCCCCTGAAATGTAAATTATGATCCATTTGTACAAAATTTTAATAAATTCACAGGAATTTAATGCTCCCATCAGTTTTGGTGTATATTATGTTCATGCTCTCTATTCATCTTCATGGAAGGGAAAACAGTAATAAAAGTGTATTAATTTTCTTGGCAAACTGTATACTCTCTCCAAAGCGTGACTGTGATACAGGGCAGCATGTTCATGTGTGTGTCTGAGAAGAGAATCCTTCTATGGATTTAATGTGCTCTATCAAGAAATCTTCAAACTGCAATATGTATAGGATACACCTTCCTTATTAGGTGCTTACTTATGTTATTCTCTTTGAAAATTTTCTGGCTCTCAAATACTGCTCATGAAAGCCTATTAAATTCTCCTTTATTACAGCAACATCTCCCTGTGACATTCAAAATGCTTGTCTTTCGAGGATGCTGCTATAATAAGGTCCAGAGTGTGTTTAATAAATTCATAGAGATCAATGGGTAGTTCATGAAATGTCTTCACAGTCACTTGTGTGAAGCAGCGGTGCAGCAATATAAAAACTAAGAAAAAGCAGCTGCACTTGCACACAAAATTAAATGCCTTGCTGCTTTTGACATGAAATTATAAAAGGTTTCACTTTTCTTTTAACCTGCATATGAAAGCATTATATTTCTGTCTTGAAAAGAAACCCTCAACAAATCACTGAAAATTTGGAGTTACTGAATTCTACCTTTCTTTTTGCTTTGTGATTTCAAGGATTCCCATATGTAGATGAAAATATGCCTAAAGGAATAATCATAGGACAATTAAACACTTGGAGTCAGTTAATACAATAATGGACTTGTAAAATCTCCTGTAACTCTTGACTATATGTTGTTGTTGATACCAGTGAAATTTAGGTGACTCTTACGCCAGCTAATTAGTCTTTCACCATGTCTGTGTACCTAGCTTAAATGCGTTAAGTAGTGATCTAGCAGTGTCCATGTAAGATGTCTTTGAATGCTGTTTTGAAGGAATATCTTTTTATAAACAGGAGCATTTATACATTTTAGAAAGAACATGCACATGTGCTGTTGCAATATACCAGTTATTTATTATTTAAACTTTTTCATAAAAATCATTTTATTGAAGGTATGTGTTTCGTAAGTAAACCGACCAGTTTGATACATACAGAAGCACACGGTGGTCATGGATTATGACAGTTAAGGCTATTGTCATGCCAGAGCTGCATAATTAAGTCAGAAGATGATTTTAAATGCACAAACTTTGTGCTGTGCTTATTCTTTAGAAATCAAATTTTAAATCAATCAAATTTGTAGATTAACTGTGCAAAAAGTCAATTTGAAAAACAGTTTTAATTAGAAAGAGCTAAAATAATCCATGGTTAACTTTAAGTATGAAGAAGGTTCTTGCGTAGTCTAGAAAGCTAATATCAAAAGTGGGTATTTTATGCTGCAAAATAAACGCATCAGAAATTGCTTTTCTCACCCGTAGTGGAGCCCGTCACTGCTGCTTTCTAAAATGCTAAGCTTTGATTTCCAAAGATGGAGCATCACTCTGCTTCACAATTGGTTTAAGCCAGTTTTGCTCTTTAGAAAGCCCGGAGAAAGAAGAATGAGGCTGTGTGGGGGTTTTGTCTATCAGTCTGCATAATCAATATTTGATACAAAAGGACTAATTGCTCTTAGCATTTAAAAAGAAGTGCTTATTAGCACAAAAGCGTGTATCCTCTTATTGTAGCTGGTAACTCTGCTACTCTGATACTTATCTACAGTCACAATCAGATAAAAAGAGCTGATTTCAGGAAGGATCTGGGGAAAAACTAAGAACCGAAGGAAAGCAGGAAGAGCGTAACATTAAAAGCAGAATCCAGCCGGTCAAGATGTTTCTCTTTACCATTATTGAAGGATTGACCTGACGCATTTTCATTGTACCTCTAGTTTTAATATTGAAATCAAGATAAGTTAGGGGAGAGAGATGTAAGACTTTTTGATATTTTAAAGTATCCTGCCTCTTAAAATTTTGTAAGCATGTCTGTTCTGCATTTCCTTCTTTATCCAGAATATAGAAGTATAGAATTATAGTGAAAAGTGCACGTCATTCTGTGATGCTTTATTTCAAAATAGTGAGGATGAATAGGCATAAACAAAACGTGGAGAGCCTTCCACTGGCCAACAGCATCAGATAATGCCCCAGGCTACTGATTTTGTTGCTTGCACTTATGTATGAAGCCCTGTGTTGGCCTGATATGGCACACAGGTACCACGAGGTTATGGAGGAGGCCAGTTCTCCTCACCAAAGGGGTGTGTGTATGGAAACCAGAGCAGTGTGTGCACACACACAAAGGAAAATCAGATTGACTTGAACCTCGCAAACTGTGCAAGTGCCTTCCACACCCATGGTTTTCATGTTGCTCCAAAACATGTCCTGAAGTCTAATTAAATGAATGGGGGTTTCTTGCTAATTGCTGAGATGTTCTGATGGGAGCCTGTGCTCCCTGTGGCAGGGAAGCAGCTTGCTGAAAGCAGGGCACTGTGCTGGGGAGTCATCCTCTTGGCTTAAAGATACGATTGAAGTATCGTGATGAAGGGTGCAGAACCTGTGTGTTCTCTTTCCTATAGAAGCAAAGCATTTTCTGTGCCCAAAAACTTTATTAAGCATCGATCCCTTGGCTCCCTGCTCTGCCATTCCCCAGATTTCCACTGTTTTAATTTCCAGTTGGTGTTTGCTGTGTAGCAGCAGCAACTTGTGCTGCCATGGCAAGGTGGGGAGTGAAGGGGTAGAAGCAAGAAGGCAAGGGGTGGGCCTGTTAGCAGTATTGCTTCAGAAGGTTGAACTGAAGACAGACTTCTTTTTGTATTGCATTTGGCTACCACCAGATGTCTAAAATCATATTTAAATATCTACATGGACACTGTCTGGTAGCTCCCTGCTTCCCCAAGAAGGGTGTTTCAAACTTCTTCCTTGGAGTTTCATGTCCTTAGGATTTCTTGTGTGTGTGTGCCATTTCCCCATGTATTTTTTAGGTTTTTAAACTGATTTTTGTTGTTTTTCCTTCTGAATTCCTTCTAAAATAACAGTTTGGGGCCCCTTAGGAGCTGGGGCTTGATATTTTCTGTTTCTTTGTTGGTTCACAGTATACCCGGCACACAGTTCTGCTGCCTAACACTGTGCTTTATTGTGACAATGTTGCTACCAGCATCTCTGATTCTAATCAGAAAGTTTCTGCTCTTTTTCCTTGATACATTAATGCAAAGAGTACATAAATTATCACAAAATTTTCTTTCAAAGGAACTTTAAAACATCCTTTGATTCACATGGCTGGAAATGTTTTCCTAAGCAGCTACTCCTAACACAACTCTCAATTAACTACAGAATTTATTAAACAATTATACAAAAGCAGCCATGCTCTAGAAGTCTATGTAATATGGAATAAACACTGCCTGGCTAATTTAGGATGTGAAATGGAGAAAGCTCTTCTTCTTAAAGATAGCTTTTTCAGCAGTGGCCTTTCAAAAGTAGGGGGTCTTCTTCTCTTCTTCCTTCTTATATTTATTCCTAAAGACTCTTTCCATCAATGTATGACTAAATCATTCTTTTATCCTGATTTTTGTGAAAAACTGCTTTTCCCTTATGGCTTCTTTTGGCCTAGAGCTTGTGAACCTTCAGTCTTTGTCAGTATGGAGAGAAGGAATACCAAATCTTGTGCAAATTGCCCCAGTGTATTAGCACTAGAGGTATGTGAATCTTTCCAAGCATGATTTGAAAGGGTTACTTTCAAATCATTACTTCTATGGGAGATCCAGTTCATCTGGGTTCACAGGCCAACCAGTTAAAGGAAAGGTTTCGGGCTGAGCCGCCCCCTCCCTTCTCCCTGCGCGTTTTCCCATGGGCTGGATCTCATTACAAACCCACAGGCAAGGTACAGGGTCAATCACATCATGTTAATTCATACAGGTTGACTGGTTCACTGGGACTGGAAGCTGGATTAAAGGTGAGAAGTTTATCACAGCAACAGAACTCTGATCTTAGAAAAACAAACATCTCTAAAATAGGTCTCTAATTATAATATGAATCAAAACCTTAAATAAAAACAAGATCATTTTAAATAATTGAGGGAATCATACAGGGAATCAATCTTCCCCTGCCAGGAATACTCAGAGGTTGGCTCCACTTCTAACGCAACAAGAACTCTGATCTCAAGGAACTAGTCCTTTCTGAAACTTGGGTATAATTACGTGAGCTGAAATATAAAATAATAATGAGTCAGTTCTATATACCAGGGAGAATTACAGCATGAGGCACACAAGGGAAGGAAACATTTTAATGACTTTTCGGGCTGAAAACTCAACTGAAGTGCTTTATCTTTCTAGGGGGAGGAAAAAAGTAAAAATACCCTCAGCTGAGTAAAAATCACAGTAGGCAGCTTTGATCCCACTCATTAATTTTAACTAATCAGGGAAATGTAAGAATCATGAAATACTTTTCCTACATGAGCTCTCTTAAGGAATAAATTTGAAATACATAATGAACATCATGAGTTTTACTGTGGCTGGTCTGAAACGGCCAGTGGTATCCCAAACGGTTTTGGTTTCATTTCTCTTCATTATTTGCATGGCATTACAATCAGACTGCATTAAAAGATTATCGTATGAGGAGTTTTTTATCCCTAGACCTAAGCAAAGCCAAGCACAAAGTTTGGATGGTTACTCCTTAGTGGATGTCCGTGCAGATTTGTGTGTCTCTGTTTTCTTTATGCTTTCACTTGGCTAGACCGGCCTCGTCAAAACGCCCTTCAGTCCGGGGTGGGCACGTGCTGTGCCCAGGTGAGTTACCTTTGGCCGGTATGGAGAGAGTTACAAATGGTTGTAGTGTGTGCATGCACCACATTAGCACACACAGTGCTCACCAGCAGCAATTGCTCTACTTTCGAAGGCGGTGCTGAACAGTAGATTTGAACCTAAAATGGCTGACTAGTTTCTAAATAATCCCCTAGGAAACAGTTTAGTCCAGGCCATTATCTTGATAGTTCATAATTAGGTTCAATAATAAAGCTTGTTTTGCTGACCTAGGTCAGATCATGGCGTCCACTGCATCTGTGCGCAGTGACCTTGCTCTGAGAGTGTATTGTTAGAAAATCCATTATTATCATCACATACACTTCGGAGAAGTGGCTGTTTTGTGAATTGATAGTGTGATGTTGCCACTTTAGATAAAAGAATCCATGAATTATTGACTTAATGAGTTAATGTTGCTTGATTTCACAACAAGATCTTTTTAGTCTGGATGCTATTTACTGAACACACAATCACAACATGCGAAGGAAGGTACAGATAATAGCACCGTGCATTTACAACCCTCTTTACATCCAACAAAGCAGATGGTTAGCTAAGAATTATACTGTTTCCTTTAGAAAACCATTAAAACTTAGGTATTTATAAGCAATTGCTATTTAAACAATTAACAAATAAAATGTTTATTTGTAACTGATTCCTTATCCCTTCCTTCTGTTTGTTTTGAGGTCTGTCAATAAGAACTTCCTAATTTTTTTTTTTTAGAACCTGGAAGCATCTTGTGCCTGTGACCAAACCTACTGGTGCTATGGCACACAGGTCCAGGAAAGGCTGCTAAATTTGTCAATCCATGTCACCAAGGTTCATCATACTAGGGTTTTTTTCTTTTAAAGCAGAGTTTTCTGATAAGTTCATGATATTCAGAAAGCTTTAGAATATAAAGGCTTCATTACAGAATGTACCTTGTGAGAAGAAAGTGGGAAAACATGGAGCATGTCCCAGAGCAGGTATTTTAACGGTGTGTCAGGTTTCAGGTTCCTGTGCTCCTTTGATCCCAAGGTGTGAATCCCAGCTCTGTTACTGCTCAACCTTGCAAGACAAATAAAACAAGGCAGCATCTTATGCAAATGTACATCCTATGGAAATGTAACTCTCACTAAAACTGAAGGGAAATTTGTTTTCACAGAGATCAAGGACTGCAGAATCCATCCACACAGAGGCGACACAGGTATGGTTCAAACGCTGCCCATGTATGACCTAAAATTCTGTCATAAGAAAACTTGGTTCTGGGACTTCTTTGGTTTTTTTTTTCCTTTTCAGTCTTTGAATGGTGTTAATTTTTTCATCCTTTGTACTGTCTGCAGTCTAAGGAGCGGCCAGAAGGAATCGTGTCACCAACAGTGAATGAGCTGATGCATACATACATGAAAAATGCGCAGTCTGATGTTTGCTTTCATGATTTTTCATGTTCAGTTTAATATTTTCTATGTACCTAGCACAAAGGACTTCGGTCTGCCTGGAAAATGGAAGGTGCGGGGCCAGAAGTCCAGGAGTACAAATGGCAATGGGGTGTTGCCACTAGCGGTGTGGTTTTGTGGGAGAACCTGAGAAGCAGACACCCTAGGCTTTCTGGAAGCTTCTTGCGGTGAATATGCTATGAAGTGCACCCATGAAAAGCCTGGTTGCTAAATCCAGAAGCTGTTGTTATACTGATTGTTGGAATAAAGCAAGCTGAGGACAATATCTGTGAGGAACCTAACAAGCATAGTCTCTAGAAGCTTTTCTGAATCACTGAGTTAGAACATCAAGATTTCAAATATTTTCAGAACATGCGGGTTGCAAATGGTTAAAAAAACATTTTTTATGATTGTGTAAGAATCCAAGGATTAAATACCTGAGCATGCATATGGGGGGTTGATTTCCTGGAAAAGGTAGTTGTGCACACCTGGACCAGCTCTGGTCACACACACAGTTAGCTGGAAGGAGCCTTTGAAATTCACAGCAAAACAGGATTTTGACATACATCTTAACTTATTACAACATAACTTTGATGTTACAGGAGATGCTTACTAATTGTGTTTGTTCCAAAGCTGCACAGGAGGTAACTGAGATGCTGCAGTCACAGGGTAACTCATTTAATGGAAAAAGTATTTCTTTCCATTCTTCAGTGTTACTCTATTAATCTCATTCCTTGATCTTCAGTCTTTTAAAATCCTTTTTGAAACTGTCAGCATTACATTACTGTCACATTAGTACATTCTGATTACTGCTGCTTAAATGTAAATGAGTTAATAATGATTATCTAGTTATTTTGAAGTGTCATCATGGCCATTTTGAAACATTACTAAGGAGAAAGAAGACTAACTTTCTTCACTTTTCATAAACCAAAACATAAAGGGGACGGAAAGCTTTAGGGCTTTAAGAAAATTCAAACAAGAATCCTCACATTTGTGCAGTTACCAGTTCAGTATCACACAGCTGTTCAAAGGAGGTGATGCAGACAGCTGACCAACTCCTGCACAAATGGCAGGTTAATTTACTCTGTTCAACAGTGACCTTGGTTTTGTTAGGATTTAAAAAAATAATAGTAAAAAAATGAGTTCCTGTGATGGAAAAGGACGAGATAGCTGCACAAACCATGTTCTAAGAGATGGTAAAATGGGAGTGCAAGCGTGTCAGGTGCCTGAGAAGCGAGCTGCGTCAGCAGAGGCAGCACACGCAGATTCAGTCACCGCACAGGCTGCTGCACCAGCCGCTGTGCTCGGCTCTGACCCAAAGCCATGGTCCAAGGCCTCCTGTTTCCTGTGGCACCAGGACAAAGGGA
This sequence comes from Dromococcyx pavoninus, assembly GCA_033558185.1. Lineage (NCBI taxonomy): Eukaryota > Metazoa > Chordata > Aves > Cuculiformes > Neomorphidae > Dromococcyx > Dromococcyx pavoninus. The sequence continues at coordinate 621,687 of JAUMJL010000261.1, forward strand.
GGGGTCAGGGCAGACTTTTGGCCATTTGTCTTCCCTCCCAAGTGCTGTGCTCTCTGTATAAATGAAAGAGGGCAATCGACAGGGCAATACGGAAGGAGGACAATAGCCTGCTGGTACCTCTGCATGGCAAGGTCTGCTTCTTCCTGCAGTCTCACAAATGCTGGATCACGCTGACGCCCCAGTTGTGGATGAGGTAAATGGGATGGACAGAGCTTTCCTAAGAGTGAGAGCTTTGGAATGCTTAAAGGCACTTCATAGGTCTGCAGTCTCTTACATCCTTCCATCACAGAGAGGTGGAAGGGAGGCAATGGTTCCTCTGGTATTTTAGCTCAAGGTCACACCTTCTGTTGAGGCAGCACACAGACCGTGATCCCACCAACTCTCAGTACGGGCACCCCGCTGCTGCCAGCGCCGGCAGCGCCTCCTGCTAAGTTGTGCCATTCAGAAAAACAATCCTAGGTGTGACAGAGTGCAGGGACGTCATATGTGCTTGGAGCTGATCTGATGTGAATAAACTCAGGCTGGTAAAGCACAGAGCCACACAGCAGTAGATGTATTTTGAAGCTTTTAAGGATCATGTATGCAGGCACCCTTCTCTTCCCTTCTTTCGTACCAACCTTCCTCAATGCTCATTAATTTTACATGCCTTTCAAAGCAAAGAACCAGAAAAATTAGCTTCAGAACATTTAAGTGTGAGCTGAGAGACTGTCTGTGTCTCCAGTTTGGAAATTTTACATCTTAGTATCTCCCAGGACTAAAATAAAAACATAAAAACATTTACATCTGGTAAAGCTTATATTGAACAATGGGGGGGTGGGGTGGAATTCGTAGCTCTTCCCCATTTATATAAAGTACTCATTTCTAACCTTCAAGTGTTCCGAGATATTGGACTTCAAAGTTGTTAGTGCTCTAAGAGTGCCCTGAACCTGAGACCAATACATTTTGGGAACAAATTCCTCATTTGTAGGAAGGAAGAAAACATTTTTTTTAGCAGGTTATTATCTGAAAAAAATGATGGTTGTCTGCAAGCAGCTGATAGGTTTGGAAGGTTAGAGGTAGTCCTGGCAAAGATGGATTAGTGGGCAGAGTGCAGGTGAGGCGGTCAGAGGTGCTGCAGAAATGCAATTTATCACTTGGGTTTGAAGTTCAGTTCATGTATGTCACTGCTGCATATATGGTGTGTGTAATTCTATATGAGAGTTAATACTGGGTTTAGCCTGGCTGTAAAAGGAAGTGATGTCTTTACTAGTGAGAGGATATGAATTAGCAGAGGCACTGGAATGATATTAACTAGAAACCCTTTCTGGAAACTCCTTGACAAAGCAAATCTCTAAGCTTTGTTTAAAAAGTATGCCCTTTTTTTGTCATTTTGTGTATTTGCGAAGCAGAATCTTTACATTGAGATTTGGGGTTTATCCTGGGTTTGGGTTATATATTCCAAACAAATTACATTGCTTCATTGGCCACACTTTCAGCTGACTCCTTACTTGCTTCCTTTTTTCAGTGCTGCGCAACTACGTGTACTTCCATTTAGCTGCTACATCAGCCAGGTTCTTGGGCTATCCTGTCTCCTAGAAGCTCCGAGTTCTTACACTGAATTATGATGAGTATTACTTTCTCTGTAACATTTTAAATTCGATGCCCTTAGTGAAACCAACAGCTGTTGTGAGCAAGAGTTTGGCTCACTGGATTTCCTAGAAATAAAGGCTTTTTTTCACCATTAGTTCAATTGATACCTGCACACCCGAGGTACCTGTTGGGTGTTGAGGAAGGTGCTAAGAGCATCTTTCTGCTCTTTTCTAATAAAATAAAAGTAACTGTTGAGAAATCTGCAAGGCTGACTATTGTTTCTTCACAGGTTTCTGAAGAAAGTGGTCTGCTTTAATAATAGTGGGAAAAAATACTAGATGACTGGCACCAGAAGAAACCTTGGTAGTAAGAGCAGAAGTTATCAAAGAGGCAGTGTTAATGAGAGCACATCTGCTTTCAAAAGCGTCAATAAATTATTCAAAATACTAAATGCTTCCTGTTCATTCTTACATATAGTGGAACAGGACAGTGTTTCATTGCGTTTCTCTACTGGTATAAGTTTGATGACAACAGCACATAATCTCTGGTGGAAATTGGGATCTAATGTGGTCTCAGACACATTAAACAAACAGCAGAAGCAATAGCATATTTGGGGGGAAAAAAGCACTTAGTTTGGATATAATTGTGTGTGCAGTACAGTCTCTATTCTAATCTTGTAACTGAATGAATTTCTTACCTTGTATAACATACAGGTTAGTTTTATTTTCAGACAGGTGACCACTTTTCAGCCTGACAGAAGTCACCTTGTTTGGATTTCACAGGTTTTCATGCTGCTCTTCAGGTAAAACCCATAGTCAGACATCTGTCACTCATCCTCACAGCAGCTTTTTAAGCAGCATTTGACAGCAGCCACATCTTGGCAGAGTATGGGTACATATTACATCTCACTATACCACGCACCTGCCTTACAGGGCACTGTTTTCTGACTCTTCAGGTAACAGTGTAAACGGCTCCTGACATTGCAGTACCAGGAGCCAAATGTGATCGCAGCTCCAATTACATTTTCTCAGACATGGTCCGTGCCTCCCTCTGCCAAGCAAAATAACTCTTCAGTTACTGTATTCCTCATCTTTTAGCAAAGCTCTTCTTTTCACAAGAAACTCGACCACGAGTTCAATCTTGGCCACCAGTAAAACACTGAATTGACTTGCCATAGTCAGGCTTGACTGTAGAATCTTTTTGCAGATGAAGATGTCAAAAGGCAATCTGTAGTGAGAATGACAGCATGATTAACCAGAATGAAGCCTAAGTCAGAAGTAGCATAGACCACTGGGAAATTAAGGCAACAATTTTCCCCATTGAGATTGGCTGTGATAGGGCAGTATATCCTAGCAACAGCAGAAACCTTAACCTCACCATCATGGCAAAAACTAATTTTGTTGTGTAATCTGTTCCAATATCTTTTAATCAAAGAAGTCTTTAAACAGAAAGTAAATACTCACATGTCACTTTTCCTGGAACTGCTTTCTTCTCTAATTGGGAAATCCCTAATTCAGTGAATTAAAGGTTACAGAAGCTTTAACACTAATTTCATTTACCTTCCCTTCTTGAAAAAGTGTTGTGGGAAAGGCTCAGAATATCTCTTTGCAGCTGCAACAGGTTAAGAAAAGTTTTAATGGGTAACATCTTTTACTCACACTTAGGATAAAATCTGTATCTCAAAATCTATGTTATGAAAGAGCATGTTGTGGTTGGACTGAGCATATAAGCACCATTTAGAAAAATTAGTGTGGGTCGTAAGGACAACTTTAATAAAAAAGAAACTGTAGGATTAAACACTGTACCTTTACAAAGGGCACATACCTCACGTATGAGAGTATAGCTTTAAAATACTTTTATTTAAAGGATAACATGGCTGTCTTCAAAGACTGTTAGTTTGCTTTTTTACTTAGTAAAGGATTTTGCAATCTAATAGTCATTATATTATTTTTAAACACAAAGCAAACATAATAGCCTTGATAGTAGTAGTTGTTGCAAGTCCTGTAAATGAGAAGAAGTAAACCAGATCCTCCTTTTCCGTCCACCAGTTCAGGGAGATCAGAGCCACTATTTTGTAAATTTTGCAAGAAAACAAAAAAGAGACAGAGAAATATTACACTATTGTCCTGCTATACTGGTTGATTTACATGTGGAACATGTATTCCCATTAGCTTCCAGGAAAACTCTGAAAATCTAGCTGTGTAAGTTTGTCATTCTGTGAGCCAACTGTCCCATCTTGATGCAAAAGGAAGAGAGGAAAAGGCAAGAAAATGCTTTAATTGATTCATCAATGCACCAAAGGGTGAACAGGTGTGATGAAGTGTAAAGAGGGATGTGACACCAGTGTGGCAGAGCTGTCACAGTGGAAAGCATTTCCTGTAAAAGTGATGGCACTTAAATGTTATCTAGGGCTCCTGTCTGAGCTTTCACATTCCCCTGAAACTTATGTCTTAGGGGAAGTGTCTGACCAACCTGTGAGCACCCAGGCATCGTACCATCTCTACAGGAAAACATCCACAGGCTGTGAAGAACTCCTAGTTGTATCAGGTTTGGGAGGTATGGGGGAGTAAGTAATCTCTGACAGATCCAACCAGTAATCCATCAACAGATATAACCTTGAGGGAGAGGTGGTGATCATTAACAGTGATTCTGTGTGGTATCTTTTGTCCTAAAGCATCAATTTAAACAACATTTAAATTGGAATCAATATCCTCAGTGTTAAAATGATGCCCCCTCCAATGCAGCAGTTCCTAGGCACTGCATATCAGAATATGTTTCAGGATGGTAGGGTAACACTGTGAAGGAGAGACCACTGACAGTGAAACATAATTGTAGGAGATGGATTTGAGCCAGGGTATTGTACCGAAGCGTTGCAAAGTTCTCCAAGGAGTTGTTACTAAACAGACTGTAGCGTGCATCTCATCCAAAGAATAGAATATCAAAGAGGGTAGAAGCCTGTAGAGTCAATCTGAGGTTTTGGCTCTGGATTCATTTGATTAACTGGATATGAACGTTACTGATTTAATATCGATGCTTCTTACAACATCTAAAATCTCTGCTGTGGGTACATTCAGTATATTAAGCCTGATTGTAGGGGACTGGACATGAATTACTCTGAAATGGGTTTTGCCACCTTCAAGAGAAATACGTTTGGGAAGGAACCCCCTACCATTATGGTTTAGGCCATTTGCTTTTGCATTCAGAGATGCACAAGTTCCTATCTTGCTTTGGGAAACCAGAGATTCAAATATGGTCTTGAACAGAAAATGTTGGCAGAAGTACAAATGCAAGCAAGCCTGTGTTACTACTGCTACAGTTACTTTGCCACTTTGAAAACTACTAGTCAGACTCCATTTGGAATATCTGCAATTCTGCAATGTATTATAGGAAGGACATTGCTGACTGAGCTTGTAAAAGTGCAGTCAAAGGCAAACAAATGCATGATTTAGGATTTTGAAAATATGACTTATAGAATACAGCTTAGGTCAATCTATCTTTATATGTTAGAGAAAAAAAAATTGAAGTAGTGAGGAATACTAGTATAGGCAAAAAATCATCTGGAGATAGATATATGTTGTAGTTCTACACAGATCACATAGCATCATCTAATTAATGGTGTGTCTGAGGCTAATTTAGACCAATATTAACAGTATTGCTATAAGCAGATGACTGCTGGCCCAAGACCCTGTGCTTGGTGCTGTGCCCAGCTGGGGAGCTGGGAGGAGAATGGGAAAACCAAGGTACCTTGGGCCAGAACATCGGGAAGTAGCTCAGCACCGGCCTGAGTTCATCTTATCAAGGCCTTGGCTGGCATCACAGGGAATGGAACTTTTAAACTGACATTTAGGTGAGGGTGATGAAATCCCTCTGTAGCTTTCCAGATGTTCCTGGAAAGCCCAGCCCAACTGAGAAGGACAACACAGGAGATCTAAGTGTTCTTTTTAAAAAAGACAAAAAGAAAGCGATGGGATGAGATGAAGAGAGGCAGGAACTGACCTCTGGCAGTGAGAGTCAACAGATGTAGGGAAAAAATGTGCCTAGTGAATAAAAAAAGGAAAAAGTGTTTTTTCTTTTATACTTCAGAGAAGGTAGAGCCAAACCACGAGTGTTAGAGGAGGTCAGAGAATGTGGAAAATTATCTTGAAGCAGCATACCAGAAAGATACAGTTAGAAAGTATGGCGTTAAATTTGAGTATTGCTGTCAAGAAACATAACGCTGGCTAAGGATCTAAGAGTTCAAAGCAAGTAATTTTGTTACTGCTTGTAATCCAGCTAAATGGAAAGGAGGGCAGAGTCTGAACTGATGGGTTTGTATGTTCAGCCACTAACTTCTTGTGCAATTGTACGGATTGGTGCAGCAGGGAGGAGAGGTGTGTGTACCAGCCAGCCACACATCTTATATCTTGAAAGATGTGTGTGATGTTGCCATTGCACAGTGTACTTACTGTGTTGCAGCTGTACATTTCTGTACTGGGAAAGATTCTGAAACAATTACATTTGTGATTTATTTGTTCTGTTTTCACAAATCTGCAGCAGGATAGATGCAAAGTAAACTTTAAATAATTGACATTTGTATCAATATTTGACTTTTTATTTTCCTGAAGTTTTAAGGTCTGAATCATAGAATAATAGTTACCTGAGTTGGAAGGGACCCAAAAGGATCATCAAGTCCTGTCCCTACACAGGACACTCCCAGCACTCACCCCGTGTGACTGAGGGCAGTGTCCAAATACTTCTGGAATGCTGGCAGACTGGGTGCCATGACTGATCCCCTGGGGAGCTGGTTCAGTGCTCCACCACCCGCTTGGGGAAGAACCCCTTCCTAATATCCAACCTAACCCTTTCCTGGTACATCTTCCTGCCATTCCTTTACTATGCTGGAGAGTCCCTGGCCATACAGCCTCTCTCGAGCAGGTCTGAGCTGACTTGGGATGGAGGGAAGCAGCCAGGAAAGAGCTGGATTGAATCTGGGCTTGAGAGATCTATGGCCATGGACAAACCAGGCAAAACCAGGGTGGGACAGCTCTTCACTGGATCCCTTGTGTCAGGGACAAATCAGGCTCAGCTGCTCTAGAATGAAGGACTGTTGCTTCACTCCTATATTGGATTACTTCTGTGTATTTTTATAATTTATAGTAAGCATTTAATCATTACTGAAATCAAGATTTATCAACAAAGTCACTGTTTTCTGCGAGACAATTTCTGTAAGGACACTTATTTGTTCTTTTTTTTCCTTTTGCATCATATATTCACAAAAATGGAAAGCATCTACAGGGTTTTTAAAAGCTCCATAAATGTCTTTTCTGTGTGGTCATGAAGAACCCCCATCTGTGAATTACAAAACAGGGGACATGTTTTCCCAGTAGGTCAATAAAATGATGGGTACATTTGAGTAGAACTGCGGTAGAGGGCACAAACTTCATTTTCTGTAGAAATAGCTAAAAAGGCAAGTATATAGTGAAATAGATAATATTGGACTGTCTTGCAATGCACCAAAATAAACTAGAAAATATTGCCAGAACTATGCATATTCACTTGCATGAGTTTTCATATCTCTACATAATACACAGTAACATGGGCAGCAGATTGGGCTACAATTTCCAGTGCAGGAAAAAAAAGTAGTGATAGCTAGGTTTTGGTAAATGTAGTACATGTTGGGTTTATATTTAGATCCATCAAAGTCTGATTTTCCTCTCTCTGTGATCGACCTCTCTGGATTTCAAGAGCATTATTCCTGATTTATACTTAAGGTGAGAAGAGAATCCCACTCCTGAGACTGAATTTTTTTCCCCATTATCCACACACTGAACACTGTTGTTCCTGCCACGTGCTGAGTGCCTCTCGGGGTGTCTTGGCTCTTGCTGTAGTACTCAGCCCACTGCTAATTCTGCATTTCAGCCCTATCTGATCCTGCAGTGCTATGAAAACGTACAAGTGGTAAAAGATTAGCAAGCAGTAATTTAATTCAGCAGTTGGTATTCTCCTTGCTTGCAAAATAATTAACTTTGCTGATTATTTTGAAACTCCTAAATATCTTTACGTGTAACACATTCTATTACAACATTGCATCAACAGCAAAGGTAGCCGACTTAGAAGATTACAGACTTTTTATACTCAGGCCCCAACAGTGCTGACCAGTGATGAGCTCCATTCTTCTGGGCAGGTTCACAAAAGAACACAGGCATTTTAAGATGCTGTCAGGGAAAATCCACAGTAGATTGGCATGAATGTCTAAACAGACACTGACCTGCCCTCTTAGGAACTCGCACACTTTCGGCTAGTGTGGCTACTCTACAAATAGATTAAAGGAGATTAGGTAAAAACCATATTTGGAATATGTCGGTATATCCTGAGCTGAATATGCTGTATATAAATATTGGTTTATGGAGTTTAAGATAGCAGCATAAACTGAAGTTACGAGGACAGCTGAGAAGGCTGGGGTTGCTCAGCCTGGAGAAGGCTCTGGGGAGACCTTAGCAGTCTTCCAGTGCTGAAAGGGCCCCAGGAGAGCTGGGGAGGGCTCTTGATCAGGGAGTGCTAGGACAGGAGAGGGGAAACGGTTTTAGGATTGCCTCTCCTTGTATTGTTTTAAACTCCTGACTCCTTGCATCGTTGTCTTTAACAACTTCTCGCTGCTGCAGAGGAGGGGGAGGGGGAGGGGGTACCCCCCCACCTCACTGCGCACGGGGGCATAAAGGGCTCAGGCAAAGGGTCCCTGCACCCCCCGACTCCAGAACCTTCCCGCAGGAGCCTCTGCGCATGCGCCAATTCGAGAACTTTCGCAGCCACTCCCCCTCCCGCGCGGAGGGGCGGTGCCCGCCCCGCGAGCGGAGCCCGCCAGGAGGGGCGGCGCTGGAGCGGCCGCGTTCTCCGGAGCGTCGGTGAGAGGTGACTGTTTCCCTTCTGCCCCACTGCTCTTATTCCCCTCTCTCTCTGTTTCCTTCTCTTTCCCGTCGCTGCGGTGTCCGGCTGCCCCGAGGGTGTCACTGTGTGACCTGAACAGATTGGGGTCTCGTTTACAACTTCGGGGAAGTTGCGATTCGGAGAGCATCCGAGTGCTTGGTTGGATATTTTGGCTGTGTCCAAAGTAAACAGTGTTTGAATTTACCCTGGGGGATCTGTGGGTCTCCAGTTCACCGTGCAGGCACCGAAGGACCCTTCACTCCCTGACTGGTCGGGGGGACCTAGTGGCAGGAGGGAGACTTGACTATGGTTTTAAAGTGAAAGGGGAGAGATTGAGATCAGACATTAGGAAGAAATGTTTTGCTGTGAGGGTGGGGAGGCCCTGGCCCAGGCTGCCCAGGGAAGCTGTAGCTGCCCCATCCCTGGAGGTGTTCAAGGCCAGGCTGGATGGGGCTTGGAGTCCCCGATCCAGTAGGAGGTGCCCCTGCCCATGGGAGGGGATGGAACTGGGTGGACTTTGAAGTCTCTTCTGACCCAAACTGTTCTATGAGTCCAAGATGCAGTGAATTACGATATAAGTGTCTTTCATTAAGTGTTTCTATTTAAAAATATCTAAAACTGAGAACTGAGCTGCTAAACACTAAAAGCCTAAAAGTCCTTGTGTTGACCACTAGGAAAGTCTGAAAAGTATTCAGTAACTCTCAGAACTCTTCCATTTCTTCCCTTTAGAGGGCTGCTTTGGCTGTTAGAGCTGCAGATTAAAACAAGTAGATTCTTGTGCAACCTCTGAAATGGTGAAATGTAATCTGAGAGGTATGGAGGTTTATGGAGCCTGTTTCACCTTGGTTTAGAACGTTTCTCCAATTCAAAGGAATTTCATCTATGACACTACGAGCCTCAGGTGCGAGGTGCCTGCTTTGAGCACAAGGAAGATACAGCACTGCCAAGGCTGCAGCATCACTGCCTGGGACCCAGGATGCAGTGTAAATAAAAAAAAATATATATATATTCCAGAAAGCCTCTAGAGCCTTCAAAGCATAGTTCGTGCTGTAACTTCAAACTGTGAAAAAAGCTCTTGGGTATCTAGACATCTTGACTGGCAGTTGCTTCACTTTTAACGGACTGAGAAATGCTCCAAATTGTGATAATCATCAGGACTGAGACAGAAAGAGGTTCCTGGGACAGCTGCTACAATGTGGAATGGGGATCTGCTCATTCAGTGCTACTCCTGTTGAGAGACAGATAGGAATAAGTGGTGGGCGTATTCTAAAACTTCAAGCAGATGGAGGCATTTTAAATTTGCAGGTTGGATTTCCTGCGAAAATGGCAGCTGCAGCTCCACCGCTTGAAGGGCAGACGAAATGAAAGGAGCTGTAGACTCACATCTAGGTATAGGAGTTGCATCTCCACTAAATGTCTCCTCAAGCCTTTGGGATAATGAAGCATATGGGTTTTCCCTTCATTTTGACTGTTGCTCTGCTCTTGATAAGCTCTATCTACAGCATTTTGTGAAGGCTCATTGTCTTTAAAGGTTGTGTATCTTGTCTCGAATAGCTTCTTTAATTTGAAGATTGCTTTCTCTATCACCACTGTACTGCAAAACTTCCCCAGTTTAAGGCATTGAATTAAGGTAATCAAGATTTAAATGGGTGATGTTGGCCAGATTCCCTGTTAGAAAAAGTAGGTAAAGCTCCACTGACTTTAATGGTTTCTGACAGTTGTGAATTTGATCCCATACTTTCCTCAAATAGTAAGATTTAAGATAATGTGAGTTTAGGGTAGGGCAGGAAGCCCTGGATGAAATATCTGCTTGCATTAATTTGTCTCTTATTTTTTGTCCTATGAGAATATCCGAGTTGCAAATAAAGGGTCAAGAAGGACATTCAACCATATATGGTCTATACAGTATTAAAAGACCATCTCACAGTTAATCATATGATTAATTTCTGCAAGAAGGCTCCACTAAGTCTGCAATAAAAATAAATAATGCGGTTTTATAATAAAATTGAAAAGCTTCTGTGATGCACAGAGAAGTCTTTTAAATAGAAAGGTAAGAAAAATCAGCTGTGTTCCTGTCAGTTCTAAGATTGCTGCTATAGCTTTCTCTGTCAGGGTTCTTGGGCTCTGGAACAACAGTTAGTGCTGTCTTGTAATGGTCAAGTTATAGGGCATGTTTTAACACCATTTTCCCTTTGCAAGGTGTATTTAAAGAGTGAGAGGAGGTTCACAAACTGTCTAATGTGCTGTTATTAGGTTACTGACATTTTGTAGTGAGAGTTGTTGATCTACAGGAGGGTTGACTCTGAGGGATACAGGATGGCATAAGAATTGCCTGGTTCCTCAAAGACTGCGTGGAGGCACACATTCACGTTACAAATGGCAAGCAATAAATCTTACTGCAGTGCTACAGCAGCCATTGTTATAGTGACTTGGCACTTATGTTCTGTGTTGTAAGGATTTTCAGCAAGCACATTAAATTCCACTGAAAATCTCACAATACGTGTAAGGACACCTGCTTTCTGGAGGAGCAGAAAGATCATGAATCTGTGAAAAACACATAGTTGAAGCAGAGGACTTGGAGCAGAGCAGCTGAATACTAACCCACTGTCAAACCACACTCTAAACTGGTTTTATCTGAGTGCTACAGCAAAATGATGGTAGCTCACTTGTATGGAATCCAGATTAGAAGGTTGTAGGGAGAGAAACCTGCATCTTGTGGAGCTGAGACTCAGTCAGTTCTCTACAGCTGTTGAAAATGCCAGGGAGGTCTTGTGCTTTCTGTTGGGAAGCCATCCAATAAGGTATTTCAGAGCAGCACATCCTCACAATATGCCGTAGTTGGTATTTCAGCTCATAGGAAGCAATTTTTCTGTCAAGCCACGTTTGCTGTCTCCCCGCTGTGGCTGGCAATAGCCTTGCCGGTGCCTGGCAGCCTAAGTGAACCTGTCTTAGGGGCTATTAAGTGCTTTTCAGAAGCAAGCACATTTAATGTCTGTGGAGATAGATTTTGCCAGCTTTACCATGTTAGTCTGGTCATCAGGGTTTAGTCAGTATTTAGCATTTCCAGGACAGCAGTTACTTTGATATTTTGAGCTGTCTCTGTGTGAAAGAATTATTTTGGATTTGACCAGTGTGTGTGTTTTCTAAGTAAACTCCTAAATGATTTCCAGTTCTAAACTCAAAAATCCTGCTTAAGTTTACACAGTCTCTTTTAGGGTCAGAACCTCACTTGGATTTGAAATGTGCCTTATTTTGCCTTTTGGTAGGAGTTCAGGAGTAGGAGGATATCATGGGGTTTTTGCCACTAGAAATGTCTTTAGGGAATTCTGTGGTAATTCTTAAAAAAGATCATTACATTCTGACTGATTCATGTAGAATATGTCTTCAGGGAGGTTAAGTTCTTTGAGAAACCTCTGAACTTCCATATTAAGTGTCTCCCTTTAGTTTATCCTAAAACATTTTTCCCCTCTTCAAAAAAAGAAAAAAAGACAGACTGAGTCTGACTGCAGAGTTGGTCAGGCTAGAATGAAAGCATTGCAAATATGCAGCCAATAAAGCAAGCAGTTTGAGTGGACAAGCTGTATAGTTGCATGTAATTCTAAAGATTTACAATGAAACTAGCTAAATAATTTTTTAGAAACAGGCAAAAAATTGCAGAGAATGTCAGTGTCTGCATGTCTCAGAAAGTACTTATGATTGAGTATGAGGCAGAAACTGATCTCTGGATTTGTAGTTTTATTTGCTGTTAAGGTTTTTGCGGCATGCTGAGATAAATTGATGTTTCTGCTAAAGGGATTACATACCTTGGAAATCTCTTCCACTGCAGAATCTGCCTTTAAGAAAGCATTTCTTATGAGATCTGCCCTAATGCACTAAATACCTTTTAGATTGAGGGCAAACTGGAAGTACTCTATGATCCCTCTTCTGCATTGCTTAGTAACAGTAGGACAAATCCCAGAGTCCTTATAAAATCATTACTGAAATCATTAGACATTTTGTCTCATTAGGGATTGACTGTAAACTGACCAGAGGCTTCATGACTTTTCCTCATGGGACTCTGAAAGCTGATCAAAGTTAGATTTAGTAATGCTGTGTAACTTATTCCCTGATGGCTAAAATTTAAAGGGCGCAAAAATGTGTTGAAACAGGAGACAGTCGTCAATTTTAAAATATTGGAAGACCTGTTAATCTAAGAGGCACAAGTGAAACATATGCATATGTACTTTAGTTTCATGTATTTCGTACGTGAGTAAACATGCACACATTTTCATTCTCACCTTTCATGCGTCATTGTGAACACATAAGTGTGCAAAAATATGGAAAACAAGACAGTATTATGTTGTCTGCAATAGCGATGTTGATGAAATACTAATGCTGAAATATACAACAAAACAACCACTGCCATAAAAGCATCTAGGGTGCAGTGGTATATTCACCACTTCAAACTATGGAAAAGCAGTTCACATGGGTCAAAAATACCAGAAATTCTCCTCTACGTCTATATGAACTTTTTAGATTGCAGCATAAAGGATGTGGGTAGGATGAAGCTTCTGTGGGTGAAATCCTTGTCCATTGCTGTCAAAGGGAAGATACAATTTGCCATGGATGTAAAACTTTACTCTTTGTCATTGTATCTGCCTGCTAATATTAAACATTGACTGTTTTCCCCAGACTACATGAAGATGTAAGCAGTTGGCAGTCTTGGTGACAATATGTAAATTACTCAGAGTGAACCTAATCTTGTATAATAAATGCCAATTTGACTCTAAATTTGATAACAATATTTTAATGTGGTAATTGAGGTCAAAGGAGACTCCAGTCAAATGCTAAGCTATCTATAACTGTCAGTGTTATATAGTACTTAGGTATCCTTGCTGAAAATCAGATATCCAGGTTAACATATATCATTGGGGTTTTGCAGCCAGAAATCAAATAAAGTCTTGGCAGATATAAGCATATTGGTTTATAAATGCACAGCTGCAACTATCCATAGCTTTTTGGACTTGTTTTGTATTACCACAGACTAGTAACTGCACTTTTTCCTGTTCTGTATATAATTTTGATTAGAAATCAAATAATACATGCCTAAAGGCTTCTGGAATTAACTGGCATGTTCCTGTTCTGTCCTCTGATTGACGAGGTTCAGTTTTAACCAATTTTATTCACAGTTTCACTCATTTTGCTTCTTTAAAAAGCTTTCCAACGTTGTGATAGACATGCGAGTGATGAACTTCTATAGCAACTACACTGGAGTGAGAGGGTTGTGTCTATTAAAATGTTCTGATTTTCCCTGAAGGTGTTTGCATTCATCAAAAACGTGCAGGTGATTGTGAGTCAATGTGTGTCCATTATCTTGTTACAGCTGGAATGTAACTGAAACAGGTACAGGGGTGAGTTTTATGCAGTAACCTCCTTCATTCCCTCTCTGTTTAACATGGGCTGTAAACATGATGGGTTCGTACCTTTCCCTTACACACAGGAACTAATTTATAATAGGTAATATGGGCAGCTTTTAGGGTCAAGGATATAAAAAAAAAATCTTTTTTAAACACGGAAGAGATTGACGTTTTTGTTGCGGTTGGGTTTGTCTGGGGAAAGAAGGGAAAGGCTGGGCAAGGAGTTTAGGATTTAGCCCCTGGGCTTAAAAATGTATTTAATAAAACAAGTAATAACCTGCAATACAGCTTAAACCCTGCAAGTTATAAGGAGAGAGAAATTTGCCTGAACATGGCTGTACCTTTCAATAGTAGTGTAGTGTGGGCAAGTCACAGTTAATGTAGTCAATGGGGAAAGTCTGATTCAAATCCCCTTGAAGTCAGTGCTTATTACACAGACTTTGGATTAGGTGGGTGGTTTGTGCCTTCCCTGGTTAGCATAAGGTTTGTGGAATTATCAGTCATTTTGTGCTAGTGTGGTTATAATTTCTCTGATTCTCAAATACATTAAAAATGTAGCATCACAGATGTCAACTGTTAATCCTCATCTGCCTGTTTGCAAATTACACTCCCTCAAGTGTTGCTGTGGCACCTAAGCAAAAAGTTGTGGTATAATCTGGAGAAGTGGTCCAAGCAAAAGCCTCATAAAAATACACCAGGTCTGCATGTAGTGTCTTGATTATCACACTTTCATGTGTCATTTAAAAATTATGTCCTTGTCTTTATTGAGCTCCAGGGCTGACATACAAAAACATGATTAGTAGCTGGGCCAGGGCAGCTGGAGTGGTGCAGTGGCACTGAATGCAGAAGCAGCAGTTCAGGCACAGAGCATCTTTTGTATAGTGGTGTTTCCTGCCCATTCTCAGGGATATCCAACTAAACCCTGGACGTTCAAACCCAGAAAATTGCTCTGGCCTTGGTTGGACTAATAGAAGTCAAAACTTCAATCAGGCACTTATTAGTTACTTTGCGCACAAGATATAAAGTGCCTTTGTTGGTGGCAAACAAGTGCAATAGCAGCTTGGAATTGACAGTGAATTTTTTTGCTATCTTTGACTGCTCAATATAAGGTTAGGATTGGGTCATGTACCAGGGCTTTTACCAAATTAAAGCTATCAGGGGAATTACACTTAAATGGAATTCTTTCTGTCTAAACAATTTCATCGAGTTTTTTTCTCTGCATTTTCTCTTTGTCAGTTGGTATGGGCATCCAAAATAATTCAGACAAGTCACAAATGAAACAATACATGAAATATAATGTTTTGTGAGAGAGACAATGGTGTTTGCATCAGATTTTGTGCTGCTGCTTCAACCTGGAAGTTATAAGCAGCTTTTGCTTTCTGTCAGACTTTGAATAAGATTTTCAAGCTTCTTGATAGGAGATCCTGCTTAGGTTAAATCTAGGATGTTTCCTTGAACTTTAAAAGATCATTTGCAGTTTTATTGAGCCCTAAGCAATATCATGAAATACCTACCATGAGTGATTAGGCACTGCTGTCATGAGAAATTATTCACAAACAACTTGGCTAAATACCACTGCAATGTTGTAGCTACACAAAGGCTCTTTCTTCGTAAATGAAATTGGGAAATAATGCAACCAAAGTTGCAGCTCATGCACTTGCACTTTCGGATGATGCTCGATCGCATGAAATGACAAAGATGTCCTTGCCCCAAAGGTTTATTCCAGGAGTACACCATTCCCCAGAAACAGGAAAGAAAAATACCATGTAAGCAACACAAGTATTTTGCGAAGTTCCATCACAATATCTGACTTCATATTCCCAGATTAGAATAGACAAACTTGAGTACAGACGTTCTAACTTCATCATTTGTGGACTGACAACTCCAAACCTCATTGAAAGTAACTGAGATTGGTATCCCTTTAGATCTGCCTGAGACAGAAAGAAAACCTTTTGAAACCACCTTCTCAAATGCTTCGTGCTGACCACAGAAATCATGGCCAATGCTGTCAAAAGGAGCCTATTGGAGTTGTTTAGATCCTCAAAGCTTGTTTATCTCAAGTGGAAGTTATAACTGATATTCGTGCTTCCTTAGCTGCATCTCTGCCATCTGTGCTGAGACTGCCAGGAATCTGCAGTAGTCCAGCAGAAATGGGTTTTGCTCACGGTTATACATTTATCATTTTCTTAGTCTTGGGGTTTGCTTTGTATCATTGCTTTCTTTTCTGATACCACTTACACTGTCGATATGAAAAGATTACGCAACAGTATGTGAAAATTATTTTTAATAGAGAAGGAGAATGATTTCCACTTAATAACATGGCGCTATTAGCAACAGGTTCGAGGGTAACGTTAGGCAGGTAAATTGTATGCTCTGAAAATTAAAACAAAATGAAATTGAAGAATAAACAGAAGTCTGGGTGATAACATTCATAATGTTTCTCTACAGATATAGCATAAATCCGGTTTTCAAAGGCAACAATAAGAACCAACAGAAGCTCACATTTCCTGAACATCAGCATACAGGTTTTCTATAAGTGGCCATGTTTCTTCTTTATTATATTAACAACATTTTGCACGTTTCTAATCAATGGACTTTTAGTCAGTTAACTTTGATTGTGTTTGAGTGCTTATTTTGATAGATTATTTTAATGTGATGTAATTTTAACTATACACGTATAGGCTGTCAGTCAGTGATCTTTAATTTGAAAAGAGTGCTTTCACCACTGACAAAAATTTAATTAAGTTTTTGTATTCTTCTTGACTAGGAAATAATCCTTTGTTGTTCTGCGACCTGGACAAATTATGCATGATTCTGGAACCTAGGTAAGACTTTTCTCTCAAAATATCTGCAGTTGAACCCAATCAGGAATTTCAAGTACATCCATATACTGGTTATTGATTGAGAGCAGTTCATAGATTGCTAAAAGTTTCTGTGAAGATGACACCATGTAAGTAACACTCTCCATTAGAACATCATAGCACTTGGTTATTTTGTTAAATCTTACCTTATCTTCTTTGAAATAAAAATAATTTTTACTGACATTTACAGCAGCATCTTCTCCCAGATTGTGTGAAACAATTTTAAAATGCTTTTAGAATATTGACTTTAGAACAAGAACTTCTGTGTAAGTAAATGTGAACATTTGCAACCTGAGAAGTGAAGAAAAGATGGAAAATGCAGGGAGAGAGTTGGAATCAGTTGTCAGTATTTGCTCTGTAGGTGTTTTTTCACACTGCATACATAAACCCAAGAAGATACAGCTGTTCCTCTGCCCATCTTTAGATGCTAATCTTACTCCACACATCACACCACAGAAAAGGTAGCGCAGTAAGTACAGTGGTCCGTGTGCTCTTATCTTCCTGCACTGACCACAGAAATGGAGAGTCTCCATTTCTCAGTAGCACGAGGATTGCTGGGGAGCTTCATCTGAGCCCTTAACGCTTACCCCTTTGTGCTTTAGAAAACAAATGGCTGCTGGGGTGACTGGGTCTTCACTGCAGCCGCAGGTTTGAAGTCCTGTTCTTCCGTGTGATCTGAGAGGTTCTCATATGCTTCTTGATGGTTACCTGGGAATTCTTCAAGAAAGAAAAGGAAAGGCTGAAGTCTGAGACTCCTCACGTCTGCAGTCCAGTCTCTAGGTCTTTTTCACAGCCAGTTCTTAATCTTTCTGTCGCTGTGTCTCTTATCTGGACCCAGCATAGGATGATCTTCTGCACTTCTTGTCACGTGTCAAAATGGATTTCATGGAGGTTGTCCTCATCCTGGATGTCTGTAAGGTCCTCAGGGTCGTACTTTTCTGTATTTTGTCATACTGGGATGTACTGGTTTCAGACGGATTTCTGTTCGTTGTAAGAGCCAGTCTCCTAAAGTATTTCAAGCAGGGTGTGCTTGGAATAAAATCTACTGCGAGAGAATGCTTGCAGCTAGGGCACTAAGGTTATACAGCGAGAGTCAAGTGTGCTTAATATTAGTTTTGTGACGTGGGAGTAGAAAAGAAACCCAAGAAGGGATCATAGTACCTAATTGTGAGGGTTTGATAGTTTTCCTTAGACGTTATTCCTTTCAAGGTTTGTGAATTTTTTACATTTCTACTGTTTCTCTTTTAGGCAATAGATGAAGTTTGTAATCCTTTGTAGGTTTTGGAAAAAATCACTCTGCAAAAGAGCTGTACTATGTGTTTACACTATTTATATACTACTTTGGGCACCTCCACACTGGTGCAGGTGAGATAGGTGTACATTTTCAGATCAGAGTGAGGATTGTGCCTATTACCGAGTATTAATTATGGAAATAGTATGGCAGGACCTATGGAGCTCTGACATCAGGTCCTTTTTGCAAGGATGGCCCATGGCCTTGGTAAAATTTCTGAGGCCATTATTTTTCACGGTGCTTTTCTATATTACCTTCGCTAATTTCCATTTTGTATGTATCCTAGGAAGTAGGTGTGTTTGGAAGTAAAGGTGTTGGCTGTGACAGTTTGTGCAGATTTATTGACTTTCAAAATGTAAAATGGCTTAAAATGTTGACTTGAAATATCAATCATAGGTGTTACCTTGCAATTATCAGGGCTGGCAAGGTATGAAAAAAACCTTCTTTCACACTGGTACCAAACTTTTGCAAATTTGTAATTAACAGTTGCACCTTGAGCAGTCACATTTTAGATTACTTGAAAATTTGCCGATTTGTTTCTGTGCATCTGAAAAGGAAAAAGCCACTCACAACAATCCAGCCCTAAATGCTTGCCTTGAAACCTATTGCTGTACAATGTGATCTAGAGGCATTATGTCCAAGTCTGTAAAATTTGCTTCTTTGATAAAACTTGATAAAAGTTGTTTCGTCCAATAGTGAATTTTTATGACTACTTAGTAATGCCTGAAAGTTTCAGAATTGCTGCTGACAGACCTCTTAACTACAGAAGCACATTAAATTCACTATAAGAAGAACACAATTTTTAGAGTTACATTATAAAACAACTGTGTTATTGCTTACAAATAATAGGAAAGAAAAAAGGAAATAAAAAATGCCTATCTTAAATAGTAGGAAAAAAGTGATTAATCATCCTGTTCATGTAAACAGGGTTATTTTTCTTTTTATAACATGACATCGAGCCAAAAGTGTGTGATTGATTTTATGAATCAGTCACTACCCTGTTCGTACCGTCATTTTTTTTCCTTTAATGCACTCTGCATTAGTATCCTGCCTCTGGCTTATTTCATTTAATTTCTTCCTTGCCAGTAGAAAGTAAGCAGCTTTGTACATTTGAAGGCAGTAAGCACTTCTCTGAAAAAAAAAATCACTGGGGAAAAAAAACACACAAGAGAAGGTAGAATTTGGGAAGAGTCCAGTGGGAATTCAACGATAAGCATCATAAGCTTGTTTTATGTTTGGAACTAAAGAGTTAGGTTTTCTGTTAGGCTTTCAGAAATTGCTCCTGAAATAATAGCTTTACTGCTGTTAAACCTCTCACATAATATGCAACACCTTTCTGACTCTTTATAAGGATTTCCAATATCTAGCACTGGTAGATAACACTCAAGACTGCATCCTGACCTTCAGCTCATATGACTGACTAGGCCATTTTTTCACTGTCCTTATGTCCTTGTGAAGCAGTAAGCTTTTTCTCAGCCTTTGTTTTTATTCTGATTGCTAACCAGGCAATAATTCAACTAGCTTTTTACTTGGTCATAGAAACAGGGAATTTCAGCAAGGCTTTAAGCCAAAAGTCCAACCAGCAGGGATTTGAGCTACAGTTTGAATACTGTTTTATTGGTGTTTAACTGTTTATTGACCCCCCCATGTGCTGGAGCTCTTTATAATCAATTTGATAAATTCATAATAATTATAATAAATGCTTAAAGTACACTTTAGCTTGTTGTCACTAGTCTGTTTCTACTCAACATATTTTTCTTATTTCATTAGTAAAATGTTGATTTTAATTAATGTCACTGTACTCCTGTAAGAATGAAGGTGTGGGGACCTTTAGCATATATTTAAGGCACTGGATCAAGAAGGTACTGATGAGAGTCTCAGACAATTTTCTAGTATAACCTGTAGAGATCTTTTAACACCTGTGGTGTACTGAGACCACCAACCCTGGTCTGTCTTGTACTGTTGATGTGGAGTGGACCACTATGTTTAAGTTGATTCTAAAGTTTCTCTGGGAAGTCCTCTTTTCCTCACAGTTATTGTTTTGCATCTGATGACTTCTGACTCTTTCTGTCAGCATCCGAAACACACTGGACATGTCCTCCTAGTTTGGAAGGAGACAAGTTGTTGGCTAAGATTTACTGAATTTCGTCTTTCGTGTTGAAGTTTCTCTATTCAACATCCAGCATCTTTCGTGAGTGCATATATTGTAGAAGATGTCTTGTTTCCTGCCTGATGTTTTAGCAGATCTCTGCTTCTGACTGGATACGTGTTAACGTTTATGGGGTCGGTAGTATAGCTTGGCCTTGGCACTCGGCCCTTTCAGATATCATCATACCTGTCAAGTTATGATGCTTTGGCTTAGTTTCTTGTTGAAATTACAGGAAGTATCTGGAATCATACTGAGGTGAGCCTGAAGAAATGCAGTATAGGTTTGTAGTATTTTTACAGTGTGTTTCTGTAAACACCATGGTAACTGTTGCCTCTCATTCCATTTTAGTAACAGAATGGTGTAGTGCTTATTTATGTATTTCTGTATTTTTAGAATTTTCTACTCTTTGTGTCAGGAAATCAGTCTTGTTATCTGCTAAGAAATCTTCATAATGTCACATTTCTTACAGTTTGTTAAAAAGTGGTACTTCTTACAGTATTTTTGTGTGTATGTCTTTTCAAATCTTCTCTCTTCGGTTTCTGGACTTCTAAAAACCCACCAATCTCTGCTCCACGTGATTATATAAAAACTATTCTTCCTCCTTATGTTGTGTTTCTTCATACTTCTGTTATTCTCTGGATCTTATTAAAATTATTAATGTGCAGACCAGTCCTTTTTCACATTGTTTCTTTTTCTACACCTGACTTCCATACCTTGTAGTGCTTCCCAAGCAGTAGATTTGCTCTTAAGGTTCAAAACTGACTTGGAAATCATTTCGGTATCAATTTGCCTGTATAAATAACCATTTCTTTTTTTTTTTTCCTAGAGTATATAGTGCAACGTGCATTTGCTTTTCCTTAAGTAGTAGATAACCTAGGATGTTCTCCTCAGGAAAATATGAGCCTGTCTCTCCATTAGTCCAGGTGCTTCTTTGCCACGGCAGCGGGACAGCATCTGGGGGTGCTTTTAAAGTAGTGCAGTGTATATGCTCACATCCAGGAAGGCTGGCCTAGTCCTCTTCAGTTGGTAATTGTTCTGTTTCACAGAGTTATTTACCGTCGGCTGTCAAGGAGTTTTTACATAGCACAAAGCAGGAGATGGCATGGTTGTGTTAGAGAAGCATGCCATTTTTAAAGGCTTTATGTTTGGAATGGAAAAAGGGCCAACCGCTTGCTACTAACCACATGATCAAAGTAGTTAAATGGACAGCCCTGGACCACATATTTAAAGCTGTGGCAGTGGATGTGGGGCTGTTTGTTCAGTGCTATCCCATCACAGAATTACACAGCTCGCTGTGGTTGCAGTCTGATAATTATTATTGATTCGCTCTCAGGCTGTCAATCTGGGGACAGCGCTAAAGCAGTCCATGATGGACAGAAAGAGGATTGGACAGCCACCATCCAACGAGGAAACTTCATCTTGAAAATGAACTTAGATGAGATGGTGCTAGTGGATAAGGGTAATTGATGATTGTTTCAGAGTGGAAGAAGGGAAAAAGGAGAGATAAAAAATTCCTCTTTGGCATTCATCCTTAGTGTCCTGTAACACTCCAGGGACTGTCTGCAAACTATAAAGTTTAAAGTTTGTATTTTCAATGGTTTGCTAAATACACTGTTCTTACTGTAAGTAGTGATTAGCTTAAGGTCACCAGGATCTGTGACAAAGATAGAACAGTATCTTGGGGCAGTAACTTTTCCCAACCCAGATGTATTCTCGTGATCTACTTCTTAGTTCCTAAACATAAGCAAATCTTAGCACTTTTGAACTTTTAATACTTAAGATGTAGATACTAGTATTGTGGATCCCTGTAGGAATAACTTGCACCTGCAGTAATGAGACAGTTATAATTTATACGTTGAAGCTTCCATACTTGTTATATATTTCTTTATAAATCTGCTCTCATTAATTGTCACCTCACAAAAGAATAAACAACCATAACAGAAGTGCTGGATGATGTAAGCTAACCAGAGTCGTATCTTATGATGTGGTCAGCCTTTGTATTTTTAGAACACTGTACAAAATGCCTGAGATGGAGGAATCAGTGCAGATGAACTAAAAACCTCTATGCATCTTGATCCATCTCTATAGACCTTTATTTCAGCCCTAATAATGCTGCTTGCAGTTTCCTCTGTTCTCTGCTAACTTAAGTTGACCCATTGTGTTTCAGTTGAGGGTTTTCTTTGCTGACCATCTTGCATGTACTGCATATCTGGGACCCTCAATCTCCTGCAGACTCGAGAAACCACAGTGTGTGAATTCAAAAGTGCCAAGTGGAAGCAAGCACTGATGTGGCTGCTGGCTGGTGAGGGAGACTCTCCTGAAAAACAACTCTGTGGACAGAGGGCAGCAAATGAGGGCCCCTTCCTCTTCAGAAACACCACTGGATTATATATTTTTCCTGGTATTTCTTTGTCATTTGACTGCTGTGTTAAACATCAGTGGTAACTAAAAGGCACGATGTATTAGGGAAAAATAACTTGGATTTTCTTGTAAACCCTCATAGGGACCTGTCCTAAGTGTCTACGCTATGAAGCTTGTTTCCCAAGATTTTTATAGACAAAGGGATGGGCTCTTGCAGAGGACATGTCTGAGAGTGTCTAATTTATATGACCTGACTCAATTCCTTGAAGAGCTTTTCTTTCCTCTCACTATGTGATCAGAGATTGTCAGTAAGAGCAGAGATCTCAAGGCAGTTCCGATGAACACCAAAAGCAACCCTTTCTGGTGTCTTTGTTTCCAACCAGTGGTATCATCCTCCACAAAACAGTATGGAAGAGTGAAATGCAACCAAGAGTATGTATTCCTGTTTCTGCCCCTCCCTGTAGACAGGAGGAAGAGTATGTTTACTTTTACTGGTGCTGGTAGGGAAAAAAACATTACCTCTGTGGGCTTTCCAGGACCATGGGACTGCCTAAAAGGGTGTCAGCAAAATGGAAAGTGTAAGCCTGGTGAAAAGACTTTATAATCTTCTTTGCGAGTAACCAGGAAGGTTTGTACTCTGGGATATAGCTAGAAAATAGTTAATCCTACTTTCTTTTTGTATTCTTTCTCTTAAGATGAACTTTCAGATAAAGCAAAATTGTATGACACTTTCATTACTGTACCTCAGAAACAGCAGAAGCAGAATATTTCAAACGTGATAAACATTTGCTGTCAGCCTTGGGACTAATTGCACCAGCCTTCAGCCAAGATAAGTTTATCCTCAAATTTTGTAATTGAACAGATAGAGCTTTGAAATTAAATTGCCTGGATTTATGTGGGAAAAATTAGGACACGATAGAAAAGACGGTATTTGTTTATTTGTGACTCTTCAATATTTCCAGGGTTTTCCTGGATTACTTGGAAGAATTAAGCGGGGCAGATGGTAGGCAAGATCTGTGTGGCCACTTTTTGGGGTATCTCAAAGGCTTTTCAATCCAGTTTTTTTCTTGACTTGGCTCCATGTTACCCTGCTGTCCAGGGGATGTTTGGATTATTCCTGCTCTTCTGATCAACATCGCGCTTGGGAAATTATAATATTGACCTCAGAGGAACATCATACAAATGTTCTCTCCTTTATTATACCTTTGAATGCTGTCCATGCAAAGCCAGAGGATGAGGCCAAGAGTTTGTGCATCTAGGGAGAGTACATAATGCTCGCTCTGGCACAGCACCTGGTTTCTGCCAAATCTGCTTCACCAGTGCCCAGAGTAAGAGTTTCAGTCCTCAGCAGCAACAAAGGGCTTAAGCAGGGTGTGAGGGGAGTTTTGTCACAATGGATGTGGTAATGCCATAGCACATTTGGATCCCTGTCTGCAAAGGGGAACTTGCCTTTTCTGAAACAGATTGCTGAAAAGTTATATTGGAATGAACAAATCAAGCCAGGCTTCCCAAGGACTGACTATTTTAGAACTGTTTCAATCAACCTACATTTTAGATGAGATGTGGACGTTACGGTACTATTTGTATTTGGGTCTTCTATTTTATTGGCCCTAGGTGGTGCAGTTTTACTTCCCTGCTTTCTAGTTAAAGGCAGAGCTAGATGTGGTGTTAGCAAGAATAAGTCAGACTGGACACAATGGGACACAACTGGGGTGTGCAGGAGACCATGTGGTCTGTGATTGAAGAGGCTGTCAAATTTTGGTGCTCTGTTTACAAGATTTTTAGTATGGCTTAGGTAGTATTTTGTATTCTACCAGGCTGTCCAATAGTATTTGCGTACACAACTACTTGTATTTAGTGGCCATGATGCCCTGTGTCTTAGGAGTCCCCTTTTCACTTGGATACGCTGACTTCCGCGGTCATGGCAAGGTCTGTCTAGTCTTTAGTCCTTTCCCAGAAATTGTGAATTGAATAAGGCTGTATATGTTGAAGGATTGTTTCTGTGTTAAGATTGTGGGTTTTGACTGTTGATATTAATTTGTATCTTTATTATTTTTATTAACTAGCTTTCTTGGCTATCTTTATTTGCAGCAACAGTAACTGCTAGGCCTGGGCCTGGGCCAAGCTGCATAAATGCCAGGAGGAAGCAGTGAGCTGTCCACAGACTATTTGTGTCTTGCTAAGAAATGGCTTGTGTGTCATGTTAGGTACTGCAGCCTTGGAAACTTTGGCTTGGATAGCTTGTCTTGTGGCTGGGTTGCCTTGTGATACAGGTTACTGGTTTGCAGCACCCTGCCCTGCCAGTCTGCAAACCGAGGAGCTGAGCAATTCTTCTCTTTTATCTACTGAGCAGTAGAAATAATCTGCACCTCTGTGGATGCTCGCTTCTAGGAAAAAACGTCCCATCCTCTGAGCTTGTCAACCTGGCTCTGCCCAAGCCTCTCGCATCCCTCCCAAAATGAGAGGGCTGAGGTTCCCTGGGCTCATGTGAGCATTAAATGCTGTCAGAAGCGGGTACAGAGGGCTAAAGCAACCTGTTTTACTGTCCTGCATAGGTTTATGGTGCAGGTTGTGCTTTGACTTTTAAGGACCGTTTTCTCAAGCTACAGGCTGTGACTTGAGGGCTTCAGCAGGAGCTAAACCCATATCTTGTTAAAATCTTCCAAAGGCGACATAGAGGAGTAGAGGTGCATGCATAGCAGTAGTGGTGATGGCCATGATCCTTGTGCCGTGTCGGAGGAATAATTGACTGTATTGGGCAGATGATGCGAGATCACTGTACTCTGACAGGGAAGTGTGTGCCTCTCTCTTTCCACCGCAAATGGAAAATGGTGTGTACTCGCTGAAACAAGCAATATGAGGAAGACACTGTTCCATCAGTTCATTTGAAGAACAGAATCCATTGATTAATGGATATCAGCACCAGTATTTTCTCCTAGCACAAAGAGTGCCTGCATACTCTTCGCTGTGAGGAGCACAGTGTTGCAAACTGGTATGTGGGGTGTGTTTTCTGGAAGGTAGAGAGGCTGGCAATTGCTGGGAAGAAAACTGCAGCTGAAAATATTGAATTTCTTTAGATCCCTAAGCAGACCTGCAGGTATAATAATTGATCACAGAACATTGTAGGCTGGGCTGAGATATGCAGAGATGAGGCAGGAAAAGGCACCTTTTCTCAGCTGCCTCATCCTGCTTCTCTTTCTCCCTCATGCTGTTTGTGTTGTGTCTGCTGCCCTGCGTTTTTCAAGCATCTCCCACATCTTTGACCGTCATATGACAGCTATTGCCAGATGATGACTGTCACTGGAGGCTGATCTTTGTATATGTGTGCACGTGCATTTTTTTAATGCTGCAGTGGTTTAGATGAGTGCTTTGATACTGACACACCACTATTTTCCTCTTACAGTACCAGTACATTGTTTTGTGCATTCATTAGGATCGGGATTTATTTAGGAATTAAGAAACTTTTTGCCTAAGGCTCAGTGATCTGAAAGTAATATTCTGCACTTAGTTTAATAAGTTCCAACAGTTTTGTAGGAAGCAACATTGCTGCTCTCCTAGTAACAGAGTCGTAATCCAAAATAAAGATCCCATGCCACTGTAGGTATAAAAATCAGTGTGATACTTATTCCTTACGTGTTGCACCTCTGAGTAGTCAGATCTTCCACAGAAGCACCATCTCCTGATTTCTGACCCGAGTCAGGGTGTGGGTGGATACTGGCCTCCTGAAAGAGGAGCACGATAATCCTATAAATGGTTGGGACACACTTGTACATCATTTGAATGAGACTGTGTCAGTCAGCAGGTAAGCAGTTTTGTAATAGAAAAGGGGCTGGTTTGCAGGAGCTACCCTGCAGTCCCACCACTTGGAGCAGGTGTTGCGATAAGATAATGGTCTCTTGTAGTAAACCTTGTGAATCACAATCCTTGAGGAAAAAGTAGGGACAAGCCCTTCAAATTGGGTTTCAAAAGCATATAAAGAGTTGACCTTACAGAAGTAGTTCAAGGAATAACCTAATCTTTCTGTCCCATATCCCTCCCACGTACAAAAGCTTGCCTGAAATTGAAAGGGGGGGGGACACGACACCTTGTAAAGGCAATCCTGATACCAACTAAAGAGACTGGTGCCCCCACAAAATCATTTTACAGCCTCTCTCTGCAATCTGCAGAGGATTACAGGTTTGCAGCATGTTTGTGTCTGGCTGAGACCAGGGAGGGTTTGCTGCAAAATGGTTATCACTGTAGAATCAAGGCATAAACAACAGCACTGGAGTAGAAAGCCTAACAATTTGATTGAATTGAGTGAAAGAAATGATGCATCTTAAACACAGTGTTGCTTGAACAAAATATATTTTCTGCTGTGGGGTTTTTTTGCATTATTAAGCTGTAGTAAAGTCATGTACACTCACAGACTTGCCTTCTGCAAAACTAACGTAATTTTAACAATTAAAGGCTGAAGCGTGGGCTTCTGAGATGATCCCTTATGACCTGCACTTTATTAGATTTATGTTACCTTTTGATATGTTCTATTTGCTGGAAACCCCAGCATCCTATCATTATGATTCTAACAGGCTTTGCTCTCTGCTCACAAATAATTGATGCTCCCTTTGCACAAAGCATAGTTTTCAGCTGATAAGCAGCAGGGTAATTGGCACCTTCACAGGATATTAAGCAGAAAAAAAAGCATCACACTTAGCAAACAGGAAGCAGACAGGAGAGGGTAACCAAGTAATTGTGGTAGTGTAAGCAGGACTAAATGCTACTTGACAAGTCCTGTATGTTTGTGCTTCCTGTAGTAAATATTAAAATTTCTGTTTATCACCAGAGGGGTGGGGAGTGTGGCAGGAGGAACCTTTGTGACATGAAGATTTGTAAGAGAGGTGCATTGTTAGCAGTGTCTATACTGAATATCACGTACTCATTTAAAGCCAGAGTGCACTTTTAAACACTGCTTCATGAAGCCTCTCTGTGATCCCGTGTTACCTGGTGGGTGTGACAGAATTAACAGCGCTTTAATTGGCTGTGAATAATGCTAAGCTGCAAAGGGTTCCTGTGCAGCAGTGTGTTGCACCTTGGGTCTTCAGACTTGCTGCCTTAAGAAAATAAAATTTAAATGTGTTTGAGAAATGCTTTCAAGTCTAGAACCTTACTCCATTCGAAGCAGATAAAAAGCTGCTTGGCTGCAGCCACTGGCAGTGTCGCTGTGTCTCAGAATATTTTTAGTTTGTTTGACTTTACAGTGCTATTCCAGTACGGCTTTTGTGGTGTCCAGAAGCTAATAGCTATACATTTATTTTGAAATTATCCTTTTGCGTTCAGCCATGTAGCTGTTAAGACTAAAACCATCAAACAAGTGAGTCATATCAAATGTGCAATCTCATCAAATCTACCTTCTTAAGCTTTGGCTGGTATTTTTAACAAGTGTGGCATTTCTCACCGGTAATTGCTTTTTCTTTCTTTTCTTTGTGTAGATTATGGACTTCATAGTAAGTGTACTGGTGCATCTTTAGTCTTGCAAGTCACTCAGATACTTCACACTGAGTACATTGGAAATGCGGTTAAATAGAGATGTTAAAAATAAGTGTAACTCTGTAATGCCATACTCTATTTCTAGCAAAACCGTTTCTGTTTACTAAGATCCACTTTTATTAGCTGCTACATACAAGTTCCTTATATGCTGTGTAAGTGTGTGAGAGGAGGGGGAATGTTACATTAACAATGTAATTTGACAATGAACTAGATTGCATTTTCCAGACATAGGCCAATTCTTAACACTTAATAGTTATTAAAACATCCCTTTGAATCTCTATGGAGCACCAGTATGAGGTTTAAGTATTACTATAGGGTTGCAAAAGCTGTGGTGGTGTATTTTATTAGATAAGAATAAGGAGTATCAGTGGAAATAAGACCTATCCCATTATACAGCAGCTCGTTCCCAAGACAAGCACTTGTGTCTGTCTTGATGATGGTGTTGCTGTATTTGTTTTCCAATTACATCTTGAGTGAACTCAATAGAGCACAAGGCATGATGGGAGAAATCACCTTTCACTGCAATTACTGTTGAGGGTCTAAAATAGGTGAAGAAGCCATCCTTACTTGCCATCCTTACTTGATTTCTGAGTACATTCCTTAGTACTTGAGCCAAAATACCAACCTGCAACACAAGGAGCTGCCTCACAGGGCGCTCTCAGGTTCGGTCCTGCTTCTCACTCACATGCACAACAATTACACCAGACAAGAGGATTGATTTCTTCAAGCAATTATGCTTAAACATGCTAAGCTTGTTATCGAGCTGCGTTGTTGTTGTGTAGAACACTGTGCTTATGTGGTACAGTGCTTACCACCAATACTAATTATGAAATGAGTTCTTGCAGTCTTCAGTGCACAGATGGTGACAGTGGAAGTCTGAGTGACACACAGAGGGGAGGCAGTGCGTGGTAACTCTTGGTACAGCACAGAGTTTGGGTAATTATGGCAGTGTGTCTCACTGTAGTACCAAAAGAGAATCAAAGATATTTAGTATCAAGGAGAATTAGCATTTCAAGAGCTCATAAATTTCTTATCAAATCTCACTGACGTTTTTTCTGTGCATTTAACATCTCCAGAAACAACAATCCGTTTGGAATCAGAAAACGAATGTTCAATTTTTCTCTTTTGGGCAGAAAATTAAATACCAGTTTTGTCAGAGAATACTCTCATTTGCTCTTTTAATATTATTACAACTAATTTTTTTCTCAGAGTTACGGAGTGTCTAGTAAAATTATAGAACCTTTTGTTTCATTTTGTAGGTTTTATTTACCCACTTTGTTGTCATCAGCATTGTTAACCTGTTATGGCCTGTTACACATTGCCCATTTGTATATGTGTTTATCCTGTTTATGTGTGCAGAAAGGCCTTCAGTTCATAGCGGTTGCCATCGTTGCCAGGGTGCTACACTCTGGTATCACCCTCATTGCATTTGACAACCCAGCTGCTGCATAACTATCTTTCTGCAGCTCTGATTTCACAGATTCTACCAGTATCAGCCCAATGAAAGCCTTTCTGCTGTCAGTCGTGAGGCCACCGCACGTGGATCTGGAGTTGAAACTTGTACTGATGGTTCCTAGTGATCTGCTCCTCCAGAGCCTGCTGTTGTCCCAACTGTACCCTGAGGAATATGAGGTTTCTATAATATTCCTTGAATATCCCTGGAGTCTGGAGGAGTTACTGCAGCATTTAGGGAAACAAGCCCTTCCTGGATTAATCTCCCATCTGCTCCACTCTTTCAGAGCAACAGCTTGTTACTTAGTGACATTTGTTCCCACTTGTCTGAACTTCTCCTGAGGCTCTGCTTGCCAAGAGTAAAAGCTACACAGAAAGAAAAAACTTTCAGCATTTACTTTGATGGGAAATCTTGCCTCCCAGGGCAGAGACCCTCCCCTCCATCTGGAAGTGGATTGAGGAAACAAAGTAGTCAAGTCATCAGATCCAGAGTGAGATGAGTTTCCCCCAGTCCCTGCAGCCACTACTTACCTGTTGGTGCCAGATGCTTTTTAGCAACATAAGCCAGTGCTGGAGTAACATCAGGATAAATACACGCAGTGTTTTCTTCTCTGTCTTGTTGAATTGTCCATTGGGAAGGAGAGAAAAAGCCATAGGTGTTGCACCTAGAGTTTTGCCTGTAATTTGCAGCATGTTAATGCTGATGGCCAGCTAGAAGTATCTTTTAAAATACATGCTCTGATATGTTAAATAAGGAGAAGGACTTAAAATACAGCCCTGTGGTGTTGGTTGTTGCCACAGACGTAACTCTACATTAAGAGACTCTGCTAATAAAGGAAATATCACTTTTTTTCAGACAGGACATTAACCCTGCATTGCTCAGACAAATAAAGCTATAAATTAATGTATAATTTTAGTTGTAACAGTAAACCTACCCGAGCCTAAGGAAGAAAAATCTGCTTGAGACAAGATCAAAGCATCTGCCTTGGACAAGTGAGGTGGAAGTTACATCCTTTAGTAGTGTCCAGCCTTGTAGCGATCCCCATTGCTGTGGGCAGAGCAGACGCCTTTCTCCTTGGGGTATCAAGGACCACAAGACCCACAGCTCTAAGAAGTCCCTGTGCTTTGTCATCCTTTTCCTGCTGCAGCTGCTGTTTTAGGCAGTTTTTTAGCGGCGGGAATCTGAGTCAAGATTCATATTGCAGCTGTAGTCTACAAGCCACCTAATCCAGTAAAAGTAGCAGAGTACTTTGCAGTTTTACAGACACTCATTTGTATGTTGCACCTTGTTTTTTCCTGTATGCTGAGTGTGAATTAGCATGATGCTTCCAATGCCAGGATGACAGTTTAGCATCCTTGGTATGATGTGCATTATTGGCATAAGGGAAGGCAGAGCCTGCCTGTTGAGAGCAAGAGTACAATTAAGAGAATACTTACTGTTCGTTCAAAGTCATCATTAGGCTCAATTAGTGTTTGTTAAGTGGTTTGAGATTTTTTAGGTGAGAAGTGGTATGTTATTTACCTACTGTTACCATTTATATGATCTTACCATTTCGATGGTAATAGAGGAGGAGTGATCTTGTGGTTGAGGCAGAAGCTGTAGAATCTGGAGATGTGGCTCCATGTTTTAACTCTGCCAAAGAATTTTTTTGGTTTTTTTTGTGACAAGGCATTTAATCTGTGTCTCAGTTCTTCAGCTGTAAAATGGGAATAATAATAGTGCCTAGTTCCTAGCTTGTGCTTGTCTTATTATTGATGACTGCATTCTCTTTGGGGGTTAAACTTTTCCTTGCTTAAAGGCTTAACACAAAGAGATCCTAATCTCAGCTGCTTTAGTACAAATAACAGCTACAAAAAATAGCACTATTACTACCTGGGCATCAGCATGACTTGTGACATCAATATCATGCTGACAAGCTCCTTACCTCTCAGGATTTGCTTTGCCCATCTCTGCGCCTAATCCTAATGCATTCAGTCCTGCTGGTGTGGAAAAACATCTTCATGGTTAATACTCCTCCCTCATGAAAGGAACATTACTCTGATTTTCTGCCTATCTCTGCTTGTCAGGATGAGTTGCTGGTGTTATATCCTACATACATCATTGCTTGGTTGTTCTACTCAAGGAAACCTTTAGTTAGTCCTGGCATTTATTTCTCTGACCTGTGTCCATTTTTAGAGCTTTGCTTCTCTTGAAAAATGCAACTGCCTCTTCTCACTTCTAAGCATTTGCTGTGACATCTCTCATTAATGTACCACAACACTACCAGCTCTTTTTTCTTCTCTCCTTTCAGTAGTCATCTTTCATAGGTTTAAACAGGCCTTTCCTCTAACAGCAAAATCGAAAAATATAGCAAAAATATCAGCATCATGCTTATTTATTTTTTCATGGCAGAGTTCCTGAAGCTGTTGGTTGAGAAGAATACAAGTTCTTTCCTGGAAGTTTTTGAGGATCATAGGCCCTATAGCAGCCACACATATGCTGCCACCGTCTCTGGGTGACTGGGCACCAGGAGTGGAGCCAGGCCTCTGAATACTTCACATGGTTGCAAACCTGCTCTCATTTCTCGAATGGTGACCCTGCAATATTTCAGAAAGGTCTGTTTCATCTGCAGGCAGTGTGTGTCCTGCCCTAACACAGGGACACAGACTGTAGTAACCACATCTAGTACCTGGGTAGTTCTCTGCTATAACCTTCGTTAGCAGGAGAATGAAACACACATTTATTCAGGAGTGGATTTGGCTAGCAGGGCCAAATGCACTAAATGACAGTGAAGTCCACTTACCAGAACATGTATGAAAGAGTCTTGAAGAATCTGAAATAATAGATATGAAAGCTACCATTAAAGAAAATTTAGGGCCAGGTTAAATGCTTTTACGATGGGTAGAAGTATCATAAATTAAATATTTCATAGTGTTTATTACAATTTCAGCCAAAGGAAATAATAAATGCAATGACTGGCTGATTGAAAAATATCCTTGTTGGCTAAATTATTAGTGGGCAGTGACCTTAATTAACAGAGTAATAAACCTGAAGATTTGCTTATGATGCAGCTGTTGAGGCACCATATCCTTCAGGTAAACGTTGCCGTGAAAAGGACAAGAAGCCCAAGGTTCCTGGAAGAAACAAACCAAACAAAAAATTGGATGATGAAAGTCCCTGGCTTACTGGAATTTACGTTGCATTGTACGTTTCAGACCATAATTGTGCTGTAAATTTATGGCTTAGGTAATAAGAAAACAACAAGGTTCTTGCACAATGCACCAGTGAAATGTGGAGGTCAGATAACCAAGTTCATATCCCAGCATAGGGTCACTTGTTCTGGAAATAAGACTGACTTCTCTACTTTTCTTCATTCCCTCTTGCAATTAAGCAGATGAGTATGCATGAATTCTTAATTATTGCCATCATAAAACACCTTTACAAGGCATTTTTTAAGGAGAGGGAAAGAAATAACTGTAATAACACAATTCAGCAGATCTGCTTTGCATGCCGTCTCCCCTTTCTGGAGTGTCTCTGCAGTCTCCTGTTGGCTGTCATTTATTTGCCTGGGTCTTTCTTTTGAGTTCATGGTCATATAAGTGATGGTAGCATGGCCTCTGCAGTGCCGTGAACAACCAGACCCTATCCTGATGAATGGCCACCCTCAGATTTTTTTCAGCAACTCATCCTGAAAATCTAGCAGAATTTTAAGCTGTAATCATCCATTCTGGGAATTTTAGAGGAGCCCAAAAGCGACCTCTGAGTTTATTGATGCATTTTATCTTTAGAAACAACGGCAAACTTTAAAATTAATTATTTGTGCAGGTTATAGATTCAAGTAAAGGGATGTTTAATTTAATCATGCTCACATGTCCAGCTATCTGATTTGCATGTTTAATCTGGTCATCAGATGTCTAAGGGCTATAAAATGCTCCTGTACTTACCCTGGGTGCAAAACTGATGGATGAAATTAAGGTCATTTTCCAACATCAGGCCTAATTATACGCAGGGTGGCCTTCAGGCAGCAAAATTAATCTTGTTCATTCAGTGGGGCAAAATGAAGAGCACCAAACCCGCGGGCCATCTCCCTGCTTAAATGATTTGTTTTACCACAAAATTATGTACAAATATGAAATTCCTTGGTTCTCTTTGCTGTCTCAGCTGCCCAGGGAGAGAAGAGTTATCAGATGAGTTTGCTGTATGGATAGCTGAATGTTTTCAATTTTTTAGCTGTCTTGTTTTTTGGAATTCTTCCTGTTCAAAAATGATGAGGAAAAATAAACACTTTTTATTTTGAGCGTTGTCTGCAGGCAGGGATAGAGTGATCCCCTGTGTCTCTAGATCCTGAATCAAATTCCAGTGATGTTTTTGGGAATGTTTTTCCTGTTTGTGAGTGGGTTTGGAATAAGCTCTCAGTGGACTAAATCAAAAGCATAGAATTCCTTAGCTAAAATTTAGATAGAAATTTACAGTTTTCCTGTTCACAAATTTACTGATAAATGTAGAAGTTTCTAAGGCAAACTCTTTTGAATACAGATGATGCCTTATCTGTAAAGCAATCATATGGTGTTTTCCCCCACAAACATACCCTATCAAAAACCATAAAAGGCCAACTGATATTTTCATTATACCCCTTCCTTGGCAAAAATCCCTGCTTCCAATAATGCCACCTGACATTGCTTGTCCTGTGAAATTTTTACTGTTACTGCTACTGTGATTATTCAGAGGAGTTGCTGTAAAATATACATGAATTATGGTCCATGCTCACCCTTAGTATTTGGGGCTGTGATCAGACATGAAGGCTGTGTGTAATACATTTTATTGGTTTCAGGACCTTGCCTGAGAGGAGGGGTGTACCTGCTGCACCCTCCATTAACAGTGCTGACATGGCTGGAATCTCATACTGCATTGCCCACCCTTGCTACCTAAGGCTCTTCTTCCTGCTAAAATTTAAAGGCAACAGAGCATCATCTTCTCCATCATCTATGTGTGTGTGTGGATATAAGTGTAATAATGTTTGCAAAGCTTTCATGCACTTCCTCCCTCTGCTACCTCCTTCCCCAGTGATTCAGTCACTTCATATTGTAATACTTTGTTGACTATTGATTTTTGGTTAAGGTTGGAGCCCAGTACAACTGTATGAGCATTCGTTGGCTTTAATTTGATGTTATGCTGTTGCCTTCCATTCCATATTGACAGGCATCCTCTTATTTTCAGATTGGTGTCCATTCACTGATGAACGCGCACTAGGGGGATCATGACCTTTTCTCTTATCTGGACAGCTCTTGGCTTCATGAACATTTTTTGCTGCAGGCTGTTATTAACAACAGGGTGGTAGAACAAAGAAATGAAGCAATGGGAAGCACGTCAATGTATGAAATCTGCTTTATTAGGATTCCCCTGAGGCCAGAGCAGTCCCTAATTACATAGGTGTTACATCCCTTCTTGGAATAACAAACTAGATTTTTAGCAGTAATAAGAGCATGATTTTGAAATCACTGTGTGGTCATCCTCCCACTGTACAGATGCTTGTTAATTCGCATTTTCCCAGATACTGATTTTGAGAGAAACGTACAATAAAAAAGGCACTAAACATCTGTGAAATTACCTTCTACCAATTGAACCAAGCATCTTATATTTCAATATATGTTTTGAGCTTTTCTGCAATTCCATTTCACTATGTAGGGGTACAGTGTAATTTGTAAAATAATCCAATTTGTTAATATGCTTACGCAGAGGCAAGACCACAGCGCATTAGAGATGTGAGTCTGAATCTCTTGGAGCATCTGGATGCTCTGTTTAGATAAATACTGGGAAGTTTCTTTGATTATAGAACTCTTGTGTGAGCATGCCTGGGAGATGAACTGGCATGTTGAATTCCCAATAATAGGCCTTGGCTGATAATTCCCAGGTTTTTCACTCCATCTTGATGTGGATTGTTTCCAGAATATCCTATTTTAATCTTCTTTTGGTCCTCCTGTTCCCAGACTTCCAAAACAGACAAAGGTAAAAGCAACCAAAATGTGTTTGTTCTGCATAGATGTATAACCCTAAAGTGCTTAAAGACAGCGTAAGCTCAGCAGAGG
Source organism: Dromococcyx pavoninus (assembly GCA_033558185.1). Taxonomy (NCBI): domain Eukaryota; kingdom Metazoa; phylum Chordata; class Aves; order Cuculiformes; family Neomorphidae; genus Dromococcyx; species Dromococcyx pavoninus. The sequence continues at coordinate 657,261 of JAUMJL010000261.1, forward strand.
TGTCTAAGCCTGCACACACTGGACGAGCTCCTGAGACAGATGAGAGCAAGAGGCCCCATTGTGAGAAGTGTAGCCTGCTGGTGACCCAGATAAGCCACCCTTTGCTACTGCCACAGCTTCTGACCTCTCCTGCCTGGCAGACTTTCTCAAGGATCGTAGTTTACAGATCTAAAAACAAATGCAGGCAGTCAAAAACAAACAAGTCCTACCCAAAACAGAGGAACCAATAGTCAGCAATTCACCTGTATGAACGCTCCTTGAAGCTTTCTGACTGCACTCTTCTCGCTCAGTCCTGCTTTCTCTCTTCCACATTACCTCGTGTTAGGCAGTGCTGTCTGTAACAAAGACACAGCATGGGCTGTGACCAGCTTTACCATTCTTGGTGGGGTATGGAGAGCAGCTTCCCGTCCATGTGTCCCATTGCCCTCTGTTGGGCTGATCCAGTAGTACTCCTTGTATCAACTTTGGCTGTTGGTGAAAGTGGTTCTTGTTCAGAGCAGGGCTGTGTGGGCTGGATTTCAGGGCTAGATGGGCACAGTTGGTGGTAAAATGACATCTCTGGTTTAATCTGATTTTAGACCTATTTCTTTGTTTAAAGGAAAAAAAATAAAAAATCTTTTGGCAAGGACCTTTTAAAGTTCTCACCACTCTCTCTTTCATCTGCTGTTAATTACCATGTCTTAAAAAAAAACAAACGACCTTGAATTGATAAGAAGTTCGTGTGTTGCTAACTACATTGTAAACTGAGGCTTACGCTGTTCTTCAGCCCACAAATGCTTTTTCTCAATAATAAACAGATCATAAAGGATGGAAGTGCTGCCACGTGTTTGAATACTTTGATGGGATTGTGCATCACTCCTTTATAAAAATAATCAAGCATCTGTCCAGCCAGAGAAGGAGATGGAATAGTTTAGAGTAAGTAGGATCCTCAGTTGGGCTAGGAGACGGGAACTTCTCTGCGTATTTAATGTATACTTATTTATACAAAGAAAAAAGTTTTGAAAGGTGAGATCATAGTGACCTTGCTCCAAAAGTTGTGCAAGAACCAGGGAGCTGCTCTCCTGTAAGTGCAAAGCCCTTGGTCGCAGGGACTGGGCTCTAGGCTCTAGCACTGTGCTCACTGGGGAGCTGCCTCTGTGTCACCATCTCACCTTTCTCCCTGCTTAGAACATGTTTCTTTCATTTCCTGGCATTTTGAAGAAAAAGTACTCATGGAAAAAATAGTTTTGCTCAGCCTGAAATTTTTGAAAATGGGGGAAAAATAGGGAGCGTGAAAAGAATCTTAGTATTGGCTAAGTTGAATGATTAAACTCAGAGAGGGGTTCAAGCATTGCTCTATCCTCATTTTCCTTTTTAAGGATGCTGGTATTTTTTTTATACGTGCTGTGTACTTCACCACTCAGGATTGCATTACAGGCATTTCCCTCTCTCTGATAGTAATTCAGTCAGCCAAACACAATTCAAAGGAATTGTGCTAAGTGGCTTGGTCCTTTTTAAATGAAAATTTATACCAATGAAAATACTTGGCTTTAGCTCTCTTCTAGAAGCTCCTTCTAGACTTTTGCCTCTCCCTGAATAGTTGTTTATTCAACATTAAACTCCTCTTTCCCAGCAATTTGAAACATCCACATTCACACTTCACCAGCAGAGCTGTGATTCAGTAACGAGGATGAAATGCTTTCGGGATCCTGTGCTCATTGGAAGGCTGAAGCTCACCAATCTACTTTGTAAGAAGATGACTTTGTTCAGCCAAGAAATATCTTTTTGCTGGGTTCCTAAAGCACGCTCTAACTACAAGAGAGAATGCTAATTGAAAGATGAGGGTGTAATTGCACTAGACAAGTAATTTTTATCGAGTAATTTTTCAGTGTTAGGTGCGCAGAAACAGCAGAGTTTCCTATTAGTGTTAAGGAAAGGTGCACAGCTGAATCCCAGAACCTGATAATGAAAGTTTTCCTCTTTGTTGCAACACTCTAAATGTATGAAACATCTCTGCAGTTAAATTACAATTAAATGCTTTCCTTTTTTTAGATGGCTAACAGCTTCACAATGCATTTTTTCCCTCGAATAGGTATCTTTGTGCTCTCTGTACCTGTGAATGCAGCACTCACTGTTGCCCTTCAAAGTAGGGAGAGAAAACCACACATACTTATGCTGAAAAAGCACCTTAGGTGGCTGATCTTTCAGATAAAAGGAGTGGTTCTAGCACTGAAAGGGAAGGCGGCAGAGTATGTGCAGCAGCTCCTGTTGTAGCCTGCTTTGTGTCATGAAAGGAAAATGGAGAAACCAAGGGAAAGATAGAAGCACTTCGGAGGCAGGTGGTTTTCTCTGGTTTTGGGTAATGGTCTGACTTAAAAGCAGATTCTGAAAGCCCTTGTGTTTAAAACCATTTGGTAGCAAAATTATATTGGAACCAAGGATATGCTCAAATTTGTACTCTTATTTTAATAGATTATAGCTTCAGTACAGCTTATTAAAGCAACAATGTCTAAGATAGCAGGCTCAAAATTTTGTCTTAAAATGCAATAGGACATTAATATTGTCTCCTAATAACCACACAAACGTGGGAAGTTCCCACTTTCTAATGTAACAGTTAACTCAAACGTCAGGGATGTATTTAAGTTGGGCTCGGGTCTGCGTTTGAGGAAACAGAAGCCCTTGTAAACACAGGAGAGAATTGTCATGCCCTGTTCAGGCAGTGGGCACTCAGCAAAGGCAAAGAGCTGAAAAGAACGTGTTGTCCTTTTCTGAGTGCTGGCAGTGCATGCAGTGATGCAGGGTGCCTGAGGAGATGGGGTTCATAATGGAAATAGACAGAGGGAACCAGGTGGGATGCTTCTAGAATCTATCCGCGCTAACATCTTGGCCCAGCAGGGCTTGTGGAGCACAGAAGTGGTGCAGGTACGGCAGTGGCCCCGCCCAGGCGTGTCCCGTGGGAGGGTAGTCAAGTGGAATCACCATCCTAGGCAGCACTCGCTTGTAGAGGGAAGGTGCATCAGCTTTTCATGTGGTATAGCATTGGGTGCGACTGAGGAAGTAACAGAAACGTTCATTCCTTAAGTGTTACACAAGTTGTTTCAGCAGGGAGGATGAAATTGCCAGAATGAGACTTTGGCCAGTTAACTAGAGATAATGTTTCCCCTCAGTCAAAAATAGCCACAGGAACTACAATGAATACAGCTGGCAGAGGGGCTAAAAATAGCACCAAGCCCACTAACATCATATTGAAATATCGGCTCAGCACTGATTAACTCTCTCTGACTCTTACCACCAAGTATTGAGCCTTTGCAGCTCCAGAGGCTTCCCCAGCCCCACAGCAATATAGAGTATCTCTTGTTAAAATGAAAAACTTTGCTCTGGGTAACTGAAAAACCTTGTTTTCTATGCAAGAATGTACAGAAATGAAGTGGTGTAAGATTTCAGACGTTGGCAGGGGAACATCTCCCCTCGCCCTCCTGACAGAGTTGTGCTGGGAATCATTCCTGTGACCACTGACCATCTGCAGTGCCTGGGGTTGGTCAAAGCTGAGAGAGCCTGGTGTCTTGCGAGGTTGGACTTGTCTGGGAGGGCCAGGGATGAGGGGAAACTGTGGCAACTGTCTTGTCACCTTATAAACAGCCTTAAGCTGGGTTTCCACTCAAAATGGGCAGGAGGGGTATCTTCAGCACTTACCTAAGTGTGATTACAGAAAACTGCTTTACCTTGATCTGTGGAGCAAAGTGGAGTAAGAGGAGATACTGTGTGTTATTTTTAAGCCATGGCCAAATCAATTTCTGGTGCAGTCAGTTTAGGTGTAACATGAATAAAAAAGAAACTAATTTGGTCCTGTATTTAGTACTGACAAAACCAAGAATCTGTTGGTGCCATACAAGCATACAAACAATACCTGTTTTTCAAGGCAAGCTTTTGCTTATTTTTTTTAGTCTGGTGTGAACACATTACAGTGAAATGCCTGGGATACTTGTGGAAGATTCACTATATCCAAATTATGATAACAGCTTCAAGAGATTTATTATTCTTGGAGATGTGAGGCTGCCCAGTGCTATAACTGTTGCAAAGGGCGGTTTGTGATGAGCAGAGGCAATCCGCAAAGCATCTGCTCACTGTAGAGCAGCGATGTCCAGTGCTTTAGGGGAGGGAAGGGCTGGTATTTTACTCTGTGTGTGTTGTTTTCAGCTAGGACCACCTTAAGGTTTTGTAAGAAAGTATTAGTACAGTGTGCATTCATTTTGGCTTCCATTGCAAATAGCAAACTTTCACAAAGACTGAGAAGTGGTGGAAGTGTGTTTGGGATTGGTGGCTCATGACCAGAGGATGAGAGCATTTGTGATGTGGGGAGAAGGGAAAAAATAAAAGCTAACTCAGTAATATCCAGGCCAAAAACTTCCTTCTGAAGTCTGAGATAAAGGCATTTGTGTAATTTGACAGTGATCTTACACCATCGTGAGGGTGGCCAAAAAATGTTTGCCGTGATGCATATTTCTAGAACTACCTGGAACAGGGCCCAGTTATTTTTCTTCGGCCTGCTAGTTGAATCCTTCAGTTTGATAGCCACCTCCTGCAGGATTCTAAGCCCTTCTAAAACTCAAGGACAGGATGTATTATTTCAAAGGACTCCACATTGAATTAAATGCTTGCCAGGCTGGCTAATATTTGGTATCTTAATAAACGAATATATCTGCAGCTACAAGTTATAAATATCAACTATTTTGTAATGCTTATTTAAAACACGGGAATTCTCCATGTGTTCAGCAGAACCCCGTGCTACAGGCAGAGGCGCTGGGGCCCAGGAGCTCTCAACCAGGGAGAGAGAGGTCAAGACCCTGCCTCACACATTCTGCAGCCCCTTCTCTCTCCATCTCCACACGTGTACTTGGCAAGATTAGGTTGCTGTGGGCAAAGCCGCACAGACAGCATCCTTTAAAATCGTTATTTACAAACACTATTTTAAAACATATTTTCAAAACCAGATGCTGTATTTTAATGACAAGCTTTGAAACTTAGCCATAGCAAAGCTTGGAGAGGTTTGAGGGATCATAATTTATGTAAAATATACTACACTCCAATAAAACTCAAGTATCCATACAAAATACGTAATCTGTTTTCCCAGCATAAAATTAATCATATCCATCACTCTACCTCAGCCAACATTTGATAGTCTTAAGTTTGCTTTGCTGCTTGTTCCACATGAAGGCTGTGGCAGTGAGCAAGATTGGTCCTGGCCTGTGTGGATAGTTATGTTTATGTACACAGCGATCTCTACAGCTCTTATCAGATCTGAGATCGGTACAGGAAGCCATACAAAGGGACACGAACAGAGTGATGCTGTGCTGAACAGGATTTTTTTGCAATTGTGAGGTGTTTGCAGCTTGTTCCGCTATAGGAACTGCTGCAAAATTGCTACCTTTGAACCAGGGGATTTAATACCAGATTTGAGGTCTGACATTCATGTGACATCTGTAACATTTTGTTGAGCTCCACTGAAACTGTTTAAGTTCTTACTGTGCTATGTTTAACAGAAAATATGTAACAAAACATGCTACCTAGGGCTTCCCCTGTGCTTGTCCTGCATCTGTAAAACCTCGCCAAAGAGGTTTGCTGACATGGCTGTAAAACAAAATTAAATACAAGTGTATGGGGGTTAAAAGTAAAATACTCTCTAATATCTCAGGTAATTTACACGTTAAAGAGCAGTGCAGAATGAATTACGATGTCATGTCAGAAGCCATGCTTCAACCCCAAATCTGCCAATCATTATAAAGCTGAGTTTGTTGGGCCTTAGATACAGGGACCTGGCCAACTGCCTCGGGCAACATCCATACTTATTAGACAACATGGACCCCAGGGAGCTTTTCAGAGCGTGGCCCTCACCACCTGGCTAAAGCAGAGAGTAATGAAAGGCAGCCGGACAACAAAGCACTGAGCGACTGCAGCTCTGGCTGCAGAGCATGAATCCGGTGCCGACCAGGACGAGTAGACTCAGTCCCAGGGGATGCACAGACACATTAGATTTGTTTTTCACATCATCTGTGTTCGACACTTTTGTCAGAAGATACTCCAGAATCCTTGTAGCATCCCCATTTCATGCAGGGGTGAGCCTGTGGTCTTGGCTGAACTTTGCAATTCCTGCAAAGAAGCAGCAGTTCCCCTTTAGCTGGACAGATCTTGGGGTTTGCTGTTGCTTTGTGATTTGAAGATGGGCAGATGTAGGGTCGAGTTATTGATCCGCCAATGTTTCCTCCTGCTGTGTTGGGTATCAAAGCCTAGAGGGAGCCATCTACGCGCTCCGAGGAGGAGAGCTTTCAGCAGGAGAAGCATAATGACAGAGCTGAGATTTTTCTGAGTGTTTTCTTTGCTCTTTTAGTAGAGTCAAGTGTGAATATTTCCAAGAAGAAATGCCTGCTTGATGCCGGCTTTGCAGATAATTCTGTACTCTGCTGAAATGAAGGATTGGAAATAAATCAGAAAAGCAATTTTAAAAGCTGAAAGGAATATCTAAAATTGTCACCTATGTCATAGGTAACGGGGACACTCTTTTTCTATGTCTTTATTCATTGTAGTGTAGAGTACAGTAATATTTACAGGTATTTCTGGCCTGGTTAAAGCAGTTGGTCGGTACACTACAGTTATTTTTTTTTCCTCCTGCATCCTACTTCGTAATATAATGACTAGCATTAAATCCTTCAGAGTGGAGGACTTAAAGGTAAAGCCTAGTACAAAGTGATATTTCAGCAGTTCAGACAGGAAAATAAAGTAAATTTTGTTTTCTATTCAGAGTGGTCTGGGGAAGAGGCACATCCATAAGGCAGGAAGATACCATGCTGAGCACAGAGGCTGTCAGTTCTGCTTCCTTTAACGGATCACCTTAGATTTTCCATTCTCTTTTGAAATACTGTGGAAAGCACTTGCTCCATCTCTGTGTGGTTTTTTACACACAGGTATTTATAAAATGCAAATCCAGTGAATTTGTTTATCTCTTATCAGATTGTTGCCACAAGGATGTACAAAGTAGCACTGCTGGATTTAATCTTAGAGTGTGAAAATAATGATGATTACTTAAAATACTTATTGCCACATCTAGTCGTGTCTATATGTATTTTTAAGTGCATATTGACAAAGGGAGAAGTAAGCACAGATAGTTAACGCTTCCCGTCTCCTCTTTAAACCTTCCTGTGGCTGTTCATCAGCCTTTCAGAAGCAGAAAGAGCATGAGCAGGACAGTGTGAGAGAGAGAGAGAGAGAACAATTCTATAAAAGATTTTCTTGCACACAAAGCGAATGGCCCTGCCCCCATTGTAAAGGCAGAGATTCTCCCGAGATTAGGCGAGCAGGAATTGCTTGTGGTCAGCAGAGGCGGGTGAACAATAGAGCCCAAAATGGGCAGGAGCAGCCGCGCTGGGGTGGGTGGGAGACTGGCCAAATGGCCATTGCAGGCGACCTGGCATTGTCACTGACATTAGAAACGGCTAAAAGGGCTCGAATTAGCAATTGTTGTGATTAGCAGGTGGTTTGAGAGATAGCAGGTCTAGGGAAGTGATTGGTGCTTTAAACATCACATGCTACTTAGTCCAAAACAGTCTTCACTTGCTTATTAACAGAGAATTATGAAGTTACTTAAAGGAAAACCATTCTAATGAAATATAAAGGGCTATGGAAATCAATTATTTAAAGGGGAGGTGACTTCTTTATAAAAGTATTACAATTCCTGCAAATTTTATTTTTGTGAAGGAATTCTGACAGAAAATCTGGCAGTGAATCCAATGTTATTAAACAATATTGCATTAGACTAGGAAAGCTGAAGAAATTTCTCTGTAACGTGCATTCCTTTCATAAGTAACTTGTGTATTTAGATTGTGAATCTGCTCATAAGAAAGGCCCAGGAGACAAGATTCAAAAGCAGATTTGTAAGAATCAAAGCTCAGAAGTGTTTTGGTCCAGAGGTTGGATCAGTTTAACCCACTGCACTAAAGGAAGATCACGTAAACTGTGAATCCCCTTCTATTTCTTGACTTTGAAAATAAATTCAAGGATGTTAGGGCCATATTATCACTGGCTCTGTTAAAAGCTAGGACTAAATTCTCCAATTTCATGGATGTGCAGATACCAATACTCTCCTGAGAACTGTCTCTCTTCCAAACCCAAAATCTGGAGCACAGCAAGTCCAAAGATACTCTTGGAATTCTATCAGTTTACACATTAGCAGTCTGCTCTTCTCTTTCTTAAGACTTTACTACCTACTCCCATTTTCACAGAGAGAGTGACTTGTACCCCGCTTCAATGTCATGAGCACTTGCTGGATGATCTGTAAAATCCTGTCCTGGACGTGCTAGGGCAGTTAATTCTGCCCAAAACATCTTGAATTTGGGACCCAGACCAAAACTAAATTTTGGTATAGTATTTTGTGTTTAATGGGGATTTTGCTGTTCCTGAAACATTGCAGAAAATGCCAGTGTGTGACTGCGTTAGTGCTGGGCTGTATCACTGCTGCTTATTTCATGTGCTGCAGGGCACTCGACAGCTACAGGCAAGATCTTTTTTACATTTACGAGAACTGAGTTTAGAAGTACACTCTGGAGGCAAAGACTTCAGTGTCCTGTCCCTGCTTCCAGGGAAGGCTGACAGTAACTGGGCTGGCGTTATCTCTAGATGGAAATGATAGAAATTACTGGTGGTTGTCTGGGAAAACATTAGCTCCACTGTAAGAAAGTCATAGCACATGCGCTGCTCTCAGGTCCTTCGGGACACAACCAGCAGGAGTGTGAGAGCAGCTCTGTGGCACAAACAGAAAGAAAATGGGAAAAAGAGTGATAGCCCAAGCGGATGTTGTCCTTTAAGTTTTAGAATAGTTGTGTAAAATAGAAACACAGTTTCATGAGATGACAATTTCTCTGACCTTGCGACAAGTGGGAAAAAACTCCCCAGCCCATGGTCTGTATTTGAATCTGCATGCATAAGGCATCTCAACAGCTCTTCAGGGGCTGGAGTCAGAGGACCTGAGACCTGGTTATCGACATGACTTAGAACTGCTGGGGTCATTAGGTTGGCACTCAGGCAGCTCAGATTTGGTGGCATGAATCTGCAAAGAGAAAGATTTCAAGAGAGAGGAGATATGGGCAGTTTGGCAAAGGAAAGCTGAATTCCAGGCTTTTTGAATAAGCATAAGTAAACATTTAGTCCAGACTCATTGAATGTCACAGAAAGTAAATGGAATGGGTTAAAAATGGAGAAAATAAACAAGATTTTACAGTCTTTGTTCTCATAATTATAGATCTGCCAACATAAACAGTGCTAAAGTAGTTCTGTATGGCTTGTAAAATTATGATATGGATATTACGATTGTGAAGGTTTTAAAAAATACATTACAATTGAATACTACAGAATTTGCAGCAACCCTACCATTAAAGGTACTGTGTTTCCTAAAAATGCCTTTTGGTGAAGCCACCATGACAAACCCTTTGGTTTACATTTACTGAAGCCAGAGGTGTTATTTCTCACAAATGAGATCATTTCCAACTCAGAATGATATGTGTATAATCATATATATTCTAGATAAAATCCTGACAAAACCCTGCAGTCTCACCAATCTTACTGTCGTATAATTTATACTTTCAGCTCGAAGACAGAAAATTATACCACAGGTACATGTCTGAGTATTTTTTCCTTTGAGAAGTTGTGTGTGAAGGTATCTGGATCTGTACCTGTAAATGAAGGGCAAGAACAGAAAATCCAGGGCAAGTAAGGTGAAAATATCTACTTTCCCTGCAATACATCTGATATATTATAGCATAAAATAAACGTGCAGTCAAATACTACTGCTAATATCTTTAACCTTGCTGTGCATTTATGAAATAGTCGTTTCTGTTTTATTTTCACTTGAAGCAGAAACTCGATGGTTGTAGTATATCCATGTGTGATTTTTTCCTGGTTCTTCCTGCTGAACACCAGGAAGCGCTGTCACAGATCACCAGTGCCGGTCCTGTTTCCATAACCTCCAAGGTGTCCTCAGGTGCAAAGCTGAGAACCTGGGCTTCTCCTTGATCCTTCGCTTCCCCTTCTCGTGGTTTATTTGCTTGCTTTATCAATGTACATACTGAACATAGGAAAGAATGCAGCAATTTTTGCAATCTGTTGTACTTTTAATGTATTTTTTTGTGTTGTGCGGTATTAGAGAACTGATAATGGGGAATGAGTTGAAGGTTCCTCATTGCTATTGCATTTCACTGAGTTAGATGAGGTGTAGCAAAATCTGTCTGCTTGATTTTAAAACATTCGTATTCCAGTGGCCAGTTGTGAAAAAGCCATGGAATTTCCCCCTACTCTGCATTCATAAAAATTCCCAAACCTTGCAAAAAGCAAGCTGTGTATAATACTCACCTTTTCTTCTGTGGTGAAAGAGAGCAAACCTCACCTGAGCAGTGTTATCAAGGGCACCCAGGGTGCACAGTTTAAATGAGAGAGAAGCCTCAGTAACGTGGAATCTGGTGCTTTGAACTGTTTCCTCTGGGTTTAGTGGGGACCTTCCTTGTTCCTCTGTTTCAGTGTGTTTTATTTTGAGGTTTAGTTGGGTAGAGATGTGCAGATTAAATATCTGCCTTGCTGCAGAGAACATCAAACAAGACTGAGACAATGTCTGCCCCGGAATACAAAACTTGGGTCTGTTGATTCAGAAAATGAAACATTTTATGAAGTACCTGGATGATGGTATTATGCCTCTCTGTCGGAAAAAAATAAGGATTTTCCTTAAAAGCAGAAGAAAGCGATTTTAACTCCTAATTCAAAAAAAGGAGTAAGGTTTAAGTCTCCTCTTTAAAATTCATTTACAGACACTGAAAATTACAGCCCAAAAGGACAACCTTTCAGAAAGCTGTGGAAGAAGTTAAAAGGGAAACTGCTTTGCACAGTTCCAGCACTGCAGCTGCTGATGTGAGCACCCAGTAAAGGGTACAGAGTGAAACAGCACTGGTGACTTTCATAAAAAATTCCAACTGGATGCAGGGTTTGAAACTTTTGCACCCCGAGTGGATATTATTTGTTTGGTTCATGATGAAATAACTGGCTGAGGGCTCATTTAATGACTACGAATAAGGAAATAAGAAAAAATACAATTTTGATTAATCTCTAGATGGTTGAAATTGTTTCTCTGTTGTCACTCTTCACTACTTTGTGTCATATTTAATTCTGGCAAAAGAAGCATACAAAACCAGAGAATGATTAGAAAATTCAGTTGGCTAAAAATAATTTGCTGCCACCTATGGCTTTTCAAGTGGAACTCAAATGAGTGTTGCAAAGAATTAAGAGAAATATTTTCCTTGTAAGAAATCTAGGTGAGGATGAGATGTTTGAAAGTAATTAATCGACTTCCAGTGAGTCATCAGGCTCTACACAATTTTCCCTCCAGAAATTTTACATAGCACTTCTCGTGTTACTGTTGTTGTAAAATGGCTAAAAATGAGGTGGTTTTGTGCTTTTTGCAGCAGATCCCTCTTTGCTTTTTCACGATGCTGTGACAATACAGAGAAGCTGTGAATTTTGTTCAGATAGATCTGGAAATTTCTCTTTTTGGAGGAGGTAGAAGTAAAACGTGAATCAAAATAGGAGCTTGTAGAGGGGCCTCCAGTCCTCTAAGCTGGAGGGAATCTAGGCAGAAGGATTGTGCCTGAGCTCTTCTGTACTGAGACATCGAAATACTTCAGAATTTAAAAGCAAATAAGGAACATTTTAAAGATTAACAAGGCTCTGTTGACTTCAGCAGCTTCTCTTGAAACATAAGAGGAGTAAGATTTTTTGATATGGGAGGAGAGAGGGAAATAGGGCAGGAAATGGGTGCAGGGATGTGTGTGGAGTGACGCAGGGGAAGTGGGAAGGTCTAGAGGTGCTCAGCTGAGGAGCAGACTGGGGAAAGTGAAACAGGACTTTATATTTATTGGCAGAGGGAGGATTCAGAAGACCACTGAGGTCCAAAGAAGCTGGAGCAATGAAGCTTTTAATTTACAGAAGGGGTATGGAAGATGAAGTGGAAGCATAGTGTAGAATCAGAGTGTTTAAATATGAAGATTAATCCAAAAGGATTAAAATGCGTAACACTGGAGTTCAGCCAGTATCCAAAGAGCAGTGGAACTGATTGGGATCTCTGTTATATCCATTTACACATGCAGAACTGCTCTGACTTAGTGCAGTGAATTTGGTTCCAGTCTCTGCTGCTGAGAGCAGAACACTACCAATACCTGTGGAGGAAATGCTTCAGCTGTTGCGCAGCTCCAGCATTAGTAAGGCACAGCACCATGCACACAGATGATTCTCAGGTCCCGTTTTCAGACGTTTCACTCTTTGCAGTGAAGTAGGACCTTGCTTCAAAAAACTGTGAGATAATATAGAAATTGTCAGGAAAAATAGCATAAGAGTAAGCAAAAACTGGAGTTTATTCAAAGCATCCAGTTCCAGCTGGTATTCATGGAGGTACATGTGTGCTATATGTGCACGTACATGAAAGACACGTTTATCTGCATGTGTGGCTAGTGATGCTTTGCTTTGAAAAAATACATACTTTCCCTCTCTTCTTTAACGTTATCTGTGCGTTCTTGGGTCATGTAGCCTTTGTGCTGACTCTGGACAAAAATCCCGCTTTGATGGTAGATACATGCTGAAAGGTAGAATTCTGAATTATGTTCTCTAAATTATCCCGTGCTCAGAGAGCAAGTATTGATTTTAAAAATGACTGAGCCAGACCTTGCATTGCAGTCCCCCCAAAGCACAACAAACAGCAGTCATGTGTTCAGCTACCAAGAGGCCACTGTGCTGGCATTGTTTCAAAAAATCAGAAAGTCATCAATCAACCAAATAGTAATCAGAATAAGTACATGGTATCTAAAGACACGTTTTATCCAGTTACATGCTCCAATTCAGTTAGCTACGAGAAGAATTAGAACAATATTGCACCAATTAACAGGTCTGCTTCAGGAACTGTGAGCTGTTATTTATTTTGCTGCCTTGTATAAAAGAATGAGGAGAATTTAATCTGCATAGTTAGGCATTCAGTAACTTCCCACAATGAATAACCCAGCATCTCTTCCTGCTAGAGTCTTTTTTATGGAACCTGATTGAGAACGCTCAATTTTGCTGTAATTGGCTTCTGTAGATTTCAAATGGTTTGGACACAGTTGTGTTTGAGGATGGTTTTTATTTTTTCTTCAGGAGCCATTAGTCATTGGTGCTGCAGCGAAACTTCACCAACAGTAAAATTATTAGGAACACTGTATTCAAAACATCGTGGAGTTTTATTTTAATGATACGATTTAAGGATCAATGCAAAAAGCACGGTTTAGAATTTCAGTCTTGCACAATTCAATTGAATCAATAATCTACAGTGTTGCTATGCAGGATGCGCTTCACAATGGTACAAAATATATGATTTCTAAAGAAATACGTAGCTGAAAAATACACCATTCAAGTGAATACATCCAGCACTGTATACTTACAGCTGTCTTTTGGGAGATACAATATAGAGCAGACAGACTGTGGAATGCTTTGTAAGTCAAGGTAATAGCTCATACAATTAAGATGGTTGGATTTTTCAGTACTGCTGTAGAGCACTTCCCATAATGAAGTCTCCGATTTTTAAGTTTAGAGGTTTAGAACTCCCAGGCTCCAGTTGCTATTAAACATAGCACATGGCTTTCAGTATAGAAGGAATTAATTTAAAACTATTTTAATTTAATAAATCAGGAGTTTACTAATGAAACAAAAAGAAGGTACATGTGTACATAAGATGCTATGGTATTGTCTCCCAAGGTCTAAGCTGATTTTTACACATATATTTTAAATATATTTTTAGTGTCTGGAGGAGAGGACATTTTTCTGTGTTCTTACTAACATTAAATACAAATAAGCTGATATTTCCTTTCCTTAGAGCACCCCACTTGTCTGTGTTGTGTAATTATACATGAAATGTGCAGGATACCATTTACACTAATTTGTGGGGGGTTGCTGTAGCTCAGATTTAGTACAAGTTTGTACCACACAGCCACTCCCTGCTCTTTGTTTCCTTAGCTTTCAAGAAACGGCAAGGTTGAAGGAGTGGAGCTTTCATTACCTTGTGACCAGAAAACAGCGCCTTTCTAGGACCGAGCTCACAAAACAGAGCTGGAAGGGTCAGAGTTAATTTGGATGCTGCCTGGCCAATGTATTCAGCTGCTTGAGGGTCATCACATTAACATGCTGTCAAGTCCCATCCCTCCCCAAAGCACTTACTTCTGTACTTTCTCCTTGGGGAAAAAACAATATAGTTTCTGAGAAGCGTGCTCTGTTCAGGGCAGGTGGATAAGCTTGACATGGGCAATGGTTGTAGGAAACATTTGAATCTTTGCTTTGTAATGTAATGATCAGTGCAGGGCACTGAAAATAATGCGAAGGGAGTATTGCTGATTCCTGTATATGTAGGGAAACAACATCCAGAAAGGAGACAGGTGCTATTTCTTCCTCACCATTTCCAGCATAAAGCATTTTTGAGAATCTGCCTAAGGTGAACTATAGGTAAATTATTCAGGTCAGGAGCTTTTTGTGGTTATCTTTTTCTCCAGATATTTAAGTACAGTGGAAAACTCAGGCCTGTGTGACTCAGAAGTTCAATTCCTTTGTAATCTGTTTTTTCAGTAACTACAGTGCTCTTTGAAGTACCAGTTCAACTAAATAAGCATTAATAATGGCACTAAATCAGGTGTGCTTCAGTCGTTTTGTAGAGGCATAAAGCATTTTGTATCTTTTCTAATTAACTAAGATGTCTCATTTCATGGGCTTTTCCTACTCTGTTATGTGTGTCTGTCTCTTTATTTATGTTTTTCTGTCTTCATTGCTTTATTAATAGTTTGATGCCTCTGCCCTGTTCAAAAACAGAGTGCTACTACACTTGTAGGGCACTTGACGTATGGAAATCAGAGATCTTTTTGACAGTTAACTATTATTAGTACTGTCTTTATAACAATGAATGAAACAATATTTAAGCTTATTTTGGGCCACGTTGTAATTGTCCAGACATTTTACTCCAGGTCTGCTGTTTGATTGCATGAATAATGCCTACCTGGAGCGACAGTTGTTCTGGTGCGCGTTTTGGCAGCAGGAGCTCTTACAGGGCAGGGCATGTGGCACAGCTTACAGATACGGGTGATGGGGATCATTACAGGCAGTGTCGGTTGCCACACTGAGCTCATCTAATTTCTAGAAAAAACCCTATCCTTATTTTGCAAAAAAATTAAATACGGAATTTTAAAGATTCAACTTTGCTTTCCATGGGAGTGGATTTCTATGGTGTGTTGCACTTTCCCCTTTTCCTTCTTTTACAGTCTGAATAATTAGCCATGAGAAAAATTAGTCGCTACATACAGTGAATAACCTTTATGAAAAATAGTTAGGGAAGCCTTAGAAAATACTGAATGACAGTGCAGAAGCTGTTCACTGCGTGCCTGTGGGGCTTGTCCCTGAAAAATGCAAAATGAGACATACTTTTTAAAGGAAAACTGACTGATAATCTGTTTTTCTTCTCCTTTCCACTTCACAGCAGACATTTTTTCTCGTCCAGTACTGTTAAGCTGACAGTTTTTTTCTCTGAAGAAGTAGGTTTGTAAGAGGTTTGAGTTTTCCACGCATGGATGTTTGTGATTTTGGAGTAAGGTGGGCACAAACAGCAGAAGGAAAAAAGGGATAGTGTCATGCTTGTCTGTTTTGAAGTCCCATATGCTACCTAAAAATAGCTCTTTGCGGAAAAGAGCTGCTTTTCAAACACCCTTACATTGCAAACAAGGCTTACATAATGTCCAGGATTAGACAAGGATGCAGCTTTGGGTAAAATAGGAATTTTCCTTTAAAGCAGAACTCTTAAAAATTCATTACATAAATTTGGGCAAAGTGATGAGGGCAGAAGTGAGTCCCTGGCCTGCAACTGCCTCACCTGCCCACACCCATTGGCGAGCACCAGAGGCCATTAAATCCCCAGACTTCCTGTTAGCTTGACCCGGGTTTGAGCAGTGGGACCTGGCCACAACTCCCACGCTGAGCCATCCTTCCAGGTAGGTTGCTCTGGCTGGATTCCTGTGGCCAAAACATGTCAGTCCCAGGTGTGCATGGCGTCTGCAAGGTATTTTACCTCAGTGTTAAAACTGGGACCTGAATGTTGAAGGAAGGAAGAAAAAGAATGCAGAGAATGAAATCTGGGTTCTTTTCTCATTCTGCTGATATTTTACTGCAGCCTAAATATAAGGTCATAAAATGACTTGCTTTATATCTTCATCTGCGAAAGGGGAAGCAGAGGAGTTACCTGATATTGCAAAAGTAAAAATATAAAGCCCTAACCTTCAAACTGTTCTCCTTGAATGTAGCGAGAGGGTTTTCAGGTTCTAAAAAGTGCACGTGCTGCAAAATGCATTTATCAGAAATAAGTTGATTTACATAATACCTTGATTTTTTTAAGGAAAAAAAACCCTTGTTAAATTATCCTAGCTCTGATAGCCACTTTAATTGCTTGTTAATTGTTGATGAGAGCCTGTATGATTTAGAAAAGTGAATGAGTCACAGGTTTGTGGAATGGCTGCATATGGACCAAGCACTGCCTTCCCTCTCAGCTGAGAGCACCTCCAGGCAGGCCAGCGGCTGTCCTTAGCAATCCTGGAGTGACTTCCAAGTCTGCTTCCACATCCTTGACTTGGAAGCCAAACCAGTGGAGTGAAAGGGTGAGCGATAGGTCTGATCCACACTTGGTTTCCACTCCAGGGTGTCCACAGAGATATGATATCATTCAAAGCTTGTTCTGTTCTTGTCTTTGCAATAGGAGAAGATGCTCTCTTTGCTGCTCTTGCTATGTAGCAGGGATTTCAGCTGTTTATGACCCTTGGCTCAACACACTGCCTCTTCCTTCTGCTATAATTTAAAGCTATCATTTTGGTTGATGAGTTCAAGTTCATATTGACTTCATATTTCAGTTGGAGATTTTCTTTTGCATGAATATTGACCAACGTTTATAGTGCAAAAAAGGAGAAAACTGTTTGAGAGGGTAACAGCGCTTACAATGGTCTCTTGCACCTCTTTATGTAGGGGTTCAGAGTTCGGGTCATGTCTGGTTTGCTCTCTCTATGAAATATCTAATGGCAGTTAGTTAGGTCACAAACTCTCTGAGAGAAGGACTGTCATTTTGACCTTAGTTTTAATGAAGCTGTCGTGACAGGGTCTGTGCCATGGAGGTGACACAGCAGTGGTGCTGCCTGGTGTCCTGTTCCTGGAAGTTTGCTGCAGCAGCCTGTGCCGCTTGGCTGACGCTCCCCATGTCTCTCATGGACAATGTCCCATCAGCCATCTGATATTTGCTATGATTTCTAACCTTATTTTCCTGAGTCTCAGTGTACCTACTAGATATTCTCAGAATATGTCCAGAGGAAGAACATTTTTTTCTTATTTTAAGACTGTATTTAATAAGAGAAAGAATAGGTTTGTCTCAAGTACTGTCTCCACGGATGTGTTTTGGTCAAGATATGAAGGAAAATTTTATCCTGTGAAAGGTATTTACTTATTCACTAGGCTGTTTATCCAATAGCCACTCAATAATTAATTCTTACACTGGTTTTGCAAGTGTTCTGTCAGCCTTTTCTGTCCCGATCAGTAGTGCTGAGATCAGTGCTACTGGGTGGTTTTGGTTTCTTCTAAACAAAAGCCTTGTACAGAAAGGACCACAGGCCTCGCCATGTTCGCAGCCGGTGCTGGTACTGCACCAGGACTCCACGAGCTGATTGGCTGGACCCAGCTTATCTGTTTCTGCCTATGTAGGTGAAGGCTGCTACAGTCAGAGTCATTCAGATTGGCTTTAATTTTCTCAGCACAGTATGATGCACTAGATTGTTCCATGGTTCAGATATGGTTTTTTAGGGATTCTGCCCTTAAAACTTATGGCAGATGCTTGAGAGGTGATGTCCTTTTCATGACTCACTTCAGGGAGCTTCACAGATGTCTTCAGTTTGTTCAGGCATGATTTCTACCTCCTACTCTCCAAGCATTTTTTACTAGACTTAATTGCCAATTACCAGCAGGTAAACACTTCCTAACGCTGCATTGCTCCAAGCTTATTACACTTTGCAAAGGAGACCTGTGTAGAGATTTCTCTGCAGAAACAGGGCTAAAGGGCACTGAAGGACCTCTTCGTTTCTTCCAAAGTTTCCAGTTCCTCCTTGTAGGTTTGAGAGCTCCTCTACATTTAGCTGGAGGAACACAGTTTTCTCCAGTTAAAAAACTTACAACGTTGCCATCCAACAGTAAGGGCAAAAAGCATTTAAGAGAATTATCCTTCACAAAATAAGACAAATTTATTTTGGAAACTGTCAACACTAGCAAATACCATTTTCCACGTGGTTTTTGAAAAATAAGAAACTGCATATGCATAATGAAGTAAAGAAAGGAGCATCTGTGGAGGTCTGGTTTGTTTAATCCCATTTCTCCATATTTTAAGCAGAGCAGGTCACAAGCACAGTCCAGTGGGGGAAGTTCAGTATATTAAATGCACCAGCAGTTTTCTCTTGCAAATTGATTATTTAAATCGAGCTACTCTCAAGTAATGGACAATACCCGTGCTTACAAATATGAGTTTGTGTGGAGATTTGCATTCCAGTCCATTGTTCTTTCTCTCTGTGCTACCAGAGACATCCAACTTAATTTCTTTGTGCCTATCTCAGCACTTGTATCTTGAAATTAAAACTTACTGGGGGTTCATCAGTTACTATAAGGAATTTTTTTCCCTGCTTTTCTTCTGCCTTTTTTTTTCCTCTCAAGAATCCAAGCCATGTTGACACTTGCACATGGCTGGATGCAAGAACCTTTCTGCTGATGCAAATAATGAAGAAATTTGGGAAGGTTAAACAAAAAATTGTTTTGACATTTTGGCTCAGCTGTGATATCTGTAGTGCAGAACTGGCAAGTAAGGAGTAGTGACGACATCTCCTCCAGGAACGAGCCCCAGTGTGGGAGAGGCCTTTTTATGTGGAGATAAAGGAATTACTGGGAGTGAGGATTCATCCAAAGATTCTTGAAATTATATCCAGCCTCTGGTGTTTCTGCTGCTCTGATTTTTGGATGATTCATGAGCCAAATGAAGTTGCTCTTGTATTTCTTGCAGTGTGCACTGCTGTTAACAGCATAATCACAAACAGAAAGTAATTATTTCATTTTAATTAACCACAGACCCTCCTTATTGCTCTAGCTGGGCAGAACTCTCTACACCCAAACCTGCCCGTCGCTGTTTCACCGGGGAGTTTGGATGTGAAGCTCCTTCACTTTAAGCAGTAGAATAATCCTGTTGGATGCAAGCAGAGTTCCTATATTCTTCAGGGTCAGTAAGCAAAAGACTCGCCTGCAGATCTAAGGAAATTTCTTTGGCACATGCTGTCTCAGTTGTGCTTCCTTCCATCGAGGGTACTTGGCAGCTTGGTCGTATCTCTGAGCCTTTGCTTTTGGAGTTAGACTTGCCAGGGCAGCTTTAAACTAAATGGGGCTGTAAATCAAAATGTCCTCATCTAGAATTCTTCCCTGAGCATCTGATTACAGTCATGCTGCATGCTATTTGTACAGAGATGCTTAAAACTGCCTATAAAACAACAGCTAATTGCTGAACTGCTTAATTAAAGAAAGCCTTTTGTTGTCACATATACGAAGATAAATGAAATAATCAGCTTTGGACTAATGAGAGATAATTAGATTATGCAGTCTGATAAATAAAGACAAAAATCCTGCAGATTGCCAAGGTACTCCAGGCAGTTGAGATCACAACAGGGTTTAGATGTGCACTTTCCTCTCCTTTTTCTTCAGTTATAGTGGTTTGGATTTTTTCCATCCCAGAGTTAACACGATGATGAGAGTTGCCAGGAATTAATGACTGCTGCTATGTATTGTAATTTAGGATTTGTTATTTAATAGCAGTATGATTTGCATGCACAGAGTTTAATTTACTTATCATTTAAGCTCCCATTTGAAAATAAAAAAAATACTAGACCTGTCTTTGCAGATGACCTTCCAGCCTGAACAGCTGTGAGCTGCTGACAGTCTTCTTCAGGAAGGGAGGTAAAATCTTTATTCTTCTTGTTACCCTATTCAGATTAATAAACGAAGGGTGAGTTTTGTCCAGAAGGTCTAAAATGCATCTGCCTAGTGGGTGTTAATGCTGAAGTCCAGTCATAGCAGTTCACCTGTCTTTAATGGAAATCACGCAATTTCGTCAAGACTGGTGTGCAGAGCTTTGGGGCAATACCTTACCAGCTTTCTTCATTCTTCCTTTCATTTGTGGTCCCTGAAGAAATAACTTTACTCGCCAAAAGGTGTTTTTCAGGCGTGGAACTAATGCATGCAAACCGTAGGGTCAGGCTACAGCTTGTAGGAAGTGAACTCATCACACAACTGTGGAGCGTGAACTTCATCAACACCAAGTGCTTTATTCTTCAGATCCCATTCTGTTGTGCTGCAGTACTTGGTAATGTTGACAGAGCCTCTCATTTCTTTAATGAATTGGCAAAATGAGTAATTAATTTGCCCTTAATTACCATTTTCTATCCACAGTTTTA
The DNA here is from genome assembly GCA_033558185.1 of Dromococcyx pavoninus. NCBI lineage: Eukaryota > Metazoa > Chordata > Aves > Cuculiformes > Neomorphidae > Dromococcyx > Dromococcyx pavoninus. The sequence continues at coordinate 677,843 of JAUMJL010000261.1, forward strand.
TAGTAGTTCTGCTTTTCACACAACAGTGTTAAACTCAGTAAAACCTTTGTTCAAATGGGGGTATCAATAGATGACATCTTTCCCAAGCAAGCATGAACAAGATCTCTCTTCTGAACATGTTCTTTCCTTGGCAACTCTTTGTTCACAGCTGGACTTTTTTATTTTCATGGAATTGTGTTTGGGCATCAGGAGCCAACACACAGAAAAAGTGATGGTTTCCTAAGTGACAGGGGTATGAACTTCTTGGAGCCCTCACCCACATCATGTGATTGTCAGCAAGTAAAGAGCAGTCATTTATCAGCATTTACAAGGTCAGAACAAAATATCATTTTGACAATATGTCTTCCCACGTTTACGGCTAAAGTCCAGCCTGAAGAGGGCCTTAAATCTGTAATCGGAGCCTTATGCTACTGGTGTGATACTCGAACAATAGTCTAGTGATTTCAATAACTTTCACTGTGTTTTCCAGTTAGGTTATTCAAATGTATGATTTGAATAAGCTGTCGCTTTCCTCTATCTCGGTGCTCACCATCCTGCAGGGAGAGCTGATCATTTGTCCCATTTACATGGTGATCTAAAGAATGCTGCTTAGCATACACAGAGTTACAGACATTTTTTAGTATCTTTTCTGATCCTGAATCAGCTCTGTAAGGAGAAAAAAAAAACACACCAGAGAATAATAACTTTGAAAGTAGACCTTTTGGTAAGAAGAGGTTTCGTTTGTGATTTTTAAAGGGCTTAGTTGACTCTGACCTGTGGGTTTGAAGACTCCCAATGAAAACTTCCCAGGAATCCATGCCAGGCTAAGACCTTTTCTTGTATTTTTGACAGGAATAATCTCCCCAAAGAAACGGGGGGTTCCCCAACACTAGGTGCTTTTAAGATTCAGCTGGACAGGGAGCTGCATCATCTGGTCTAGGCGGTCCATTTTCCAAGAAAGGTTGGACCAGATGATCCTTGAGGTCCCCTCCAACCATGTATTTTATGATTCTGTAATTCTATTATGTGATTCCTGTACAGACCAGAAGACAGTTCAGGATACATTCTGACTGTGTAGTGCCCAGTTGTTTCTAGGCTCTTCCCTATGTCTTGCTCAGGTCTGAGAAGCCACGCTGAGGGGTGATGCTCTGTGCAGGGTAAGACTGTGGGGCAAGCAGGTACTCCTGTGTCTGCAGTGTATGTCAGGATGCTTGCATGCTTCTTCCATGTCTGGTATTGAGGTCACCTTCACGGGGATATAATGTCATACTGGCACCTATGTTCATCTTATTTTTCAAGCCTCTTAAACCTAGATTAGACCAGTTAGTTATTTTAATACCTGCACATTCAGAGTTAGGATGTTGCAGGTATTAATGCCCATTTAGTTAAAGACAACCAGCCAAATCTTCCATTTAAGCTTCATAAGTTTTGCCTATTAACAGCCTTGTATTTTGTCTGTCCTTAAATGGATCAGGACATGGACGCAAAGAAAAAAAAGGTAGAGAAGTGCATTTAATTAAATAGCAGGCATAGGTCAAGTGTCTGCCTCATATGTCAGCATACAGCAAAGATGACTGCAGGAAAATCTCAGGAAAACCAGCTGCACAGGAAACCAGGTCTGCTGGAGAGCCCCGTGGGCTCTCTCCCTTGGAGAAACCATCCACAGAGCCTCCTGCCCTGCCTTATACATTCATCCGCATTATGTCTCGGTTATTTACTCAGGTAAGAGAAAGAAAGCTGCAGGACCACCTAAAGGGGCAGGTGTTGCTCATCATGAGCAAAAGAAGCCGAACTGGACCCCTTGTTACTGGGCAACAGCCTTTTTTCATGGATTTTCAGGAAGATCTATATACAACACACATCCTCCCTCATTAAAGGCAGCTCGAACACTTAGCAAAGGTCAACTCCTACCTGGGATAGAGCTGTGGGGAGACGAGAGGTTAAGGCTGGTAAAATTCCCATGATATCTCAAAGGGAGGTGAAGAGAGGGCATATGAGAAAAAATCAGAAGCAATATCATGTCCAGCTACTTAAGAGGAATGAGCTTTTAACTCTTGGAACTTCTGCAGTAAATATTTGTCAGCTGATATCTGGACTGCTCATCGCTAGCTACTCAAAACCAGTCCTCTAGCAGGCAGTTTCTGAGAAACCTTTTTCCTCTTCTCTTTATCTATGGAGAAAAGCTGCTCTGCTGCTGTGGGAAGGCAGCCAGTGCTCATCCATGTTATCTGGAGGCCTCACTCTGGGATTGTGACTCCACTAAGAGGTGCTGTTCAAACACAGAGCAAAAATCATCCTTACATCAATAGTTTGTGAACAAATTATTCTTACAAATTTCTTTCTGTCTGTGGATTGTGGTAAATGTTTGCATTATACTTTATTCTCCTTAGAGGTGGGCCAAAACTGGAATCCCTTTGAATTGCAGATTTAAAACAAAATCACAGAAAGGATCTTTATTAAGATTTGAGGTAAGTAATTTCACGTTTGTAGAGGGCAAAAATGTGAGAAAACCACAGCTTTCACACTTGGTTGTGAATCCCGCAGGGGTTTGATGATATTTCTGGCCGTTGTAGAATGAGCCGAGTTCTCTGAGGGGAGCCGAGGGTGGTTGGTGCTGCCAAGTTCCAGCCCTTCTCCCTCAGGCTTGGCTGGGCTTGTCCCTCAGTGACTGTGCAGCATGTGGGCTGCTCTCCTCCACATCCACAGGGGGCTCTGCTGCAGCTTTGCTGAGGCAATAGTAATGCCCCAATTAATAGGACCAGCCCGTGTAGATTGAGAACTTGATCCTAATCCCAGCAAGAGCCAAAAATCCCAAGTCAAATCATCTCTGTAAATTCAAGGCCCTGGCTTCCCTTTTTTTCAGGACTTCAGAACTTGTTACCCATGTTTCCCTCTTGATTTTCTGCTTTTCCTTGGTTTAGCTGTGTAGTCGGCCTCTTCACAGAGCAGTTCAGAGATAATAAATGTTTAGTGGCACTTTGCCAGTTTGAACTCTCAAGTGCTGTGCTTATTCATTACTAGGAAATAGTGGTACTCTGTGGGGAAATGTCTCCAAACATGATTAGAAAAAAAGGAAAAAGAGAAACCCTTATGAAAAATGTGTGTGTTGCTGATCAATGGCGGAGTTCCTTTGGACATTCCTTGGCACATTTAAAATGCTGCTGAATATGAAGAGTGAGGTGGGAGGAGTGGGAGGTGTCACGGTTTCTCACAGTAGCCGGGTCTGCCTGGAGTGGACAAAGAAGGCACTGGGCCTCTGCAGGAGTTTGTGTTTTCGGATGTTCCCACCCCAGTTTGTCTTTCCCTTCCCCAACAGTGAAGCCAGTTGAGTTGCAGCGTTAATTTTTTCATTTTGGACACGCTCATCCCAGTAGGGTGTGAAGGTGGAATGGTTGAAGGTGGCAAGTCTTTTTTTACCTTCCTTCATGCTTCTGACTTTAGTCTCATGGAATCTTGAGACAGCAGCTTCATTCCATCAGCAAAGGAGTTAACCCTTAGTCTCTCCCCCAGCAACATGGGAAAGTGTTGACACCACAGGGAATCCTAAGCACAGGGAGGAGCCACTGAGCAGGCACCTTATGCAGGTGTTCAGAATTAGACCAGGGCTGTTGGTATAAAGATGAAGAATATTTATAGTGAGCTAAAGTAAGCTTGTAAATGTATTTGTGTTAGAGATTTAAGAAACTGTGAAAAGCATAAAAATGAATATGCTTTTCATTATGTCAAAAACACATTACTAATGTTTACGGTAGTATTGTAATTTAGATCTGTGCAGAAATTCTCACTTAGGACTGGGTGTCATAATATCTTCCTTCCTACCAAAGCTTTCCTGGAAGCAGTTGAATCCTGACAGAAAGCAAAATCCATTTGAGTTAACATGGAAACCTCAGGGGAACTTGAAAATGATTCTTGAATAATTTTAAAATCTAATTGTATTTACACTCCCAACTGCTATAAGCCCTTTTTCAAATTCATTGGCAAACAAGTGAAACTCAGCTGAGTTGTATGATTTATCACAGGAGATTTCATCAAGGGTAGCATAGCTGAAGTGAACTGCATATTCTCAAAGTTAACAGGTAGATCCTGCCCCTTTTGGGCATGGTGGAGGTTTTCTCACTGACTTTTTAGAAGGGAGAGTCTTATTTGTTAAAAAAAAAGTGTACTGCTCTAAAGAACATTTAATGTCATGACTTCTAACATTTGCTGCTGGGGACATTTTGCAAGATACTGATGAGAAAGCGGGGTATAAATTATTAAACTCACCATTTCAATATTAATAATTCTTTGCATTCTCACAGCACTTTTAGCCTAGAAACTCAGTGCACAACTGTGCATAGAAATGTATGTGAGGGTGAGCCAAGAGGACAGTCACGTGAGGCAGTGCTTGCGCCTCGCAGGCAGCTGCTATTAGCGAGGTGAAGCCACAGCTCACAGCCCTTGGAAGGGGATGAGAACAGCGAGAGGCAGCTCCTGCTGTGCTGCCCCATGGTGGGAGGGCAAAACACTGTCAGCTCTCAGGCCCTTCTCAGGACTGGGGCTGTCAGCAAACCTCCAGTTCTTGGTAGCCCCCGATTTTCAGGTCTCTAACAAGAACCTCACTCTCAGTAACCAGCAAATATTCTCTGGAGATGAAGAATCCTGGCAGTATATGTAATAAAAGACTGTGCCTCTCTTGTTTTGGTCCCGAGGCATTGCCTTCAGGATGTGTTTTTTTAAGCACTTAATTGCAGGATTTTGTTCTGGTTTGGGTGGATGCAACTGTAAATCAGAATGCACACTCAGTGTGGATTTGTATCTGATCTGAGGAATCAGTTGTATGTGTGTAGAGACCCCAAACCAGCCTGGTCCATCACAGCTTCAGCAACACTACATCCACACAGTATTTATGACACTGAATGCTCTCTGATTTTCAGAAAAAAATCCGTAAAATAATTTCTGTTGCACTTTTAATGTACATTGTGGTAAACAATGCTTTTTCTGTCTTGCGGCACTGAGTTGTGCTGCTTTAGCTTTAAGGGGTAATTAAATCACTATGTATTCATTGGACCAGATGAAACTTGCAATTAGCAGATATGAAAAGGTTTAATTATTAAATTAAACATGCACAAAACTCACAGTTAACTCTGTTGTTACAGGTTATGGTTGTGCTGATACCATAAAAAGAAAATGCTAATACCAAAGTAAAGGTTTAAATGCAAAACTGAATTCAGGCAGATTGCATGTTCGCCCTCTCTACAGGGCTCAGGACGGAAGCTAAACCAAAGCATTTGTCGTGCTGCTCCTCAGTCAGAGACCCAGGCGCTGCACCCACGGGACAGCCCCGTATTCGAGAGTCCCTCAGCTTTGCAGCTCTCGCTTTTGCTGATGGATTGTGTGATTGTATTAACACCACGTTAGCCTGGTGTTACTGCGTTTCGTTTTCTCGTTTGTGTTAAAGTCTGAGTGAAAAAAGAAACTGGTGGTATTGAATTTTATTCACTTTCTACTACCGTTTGCCTTCCCAAAAGTTTGCCCTGGCAAATACCTACAAATGCACGTGGCACACCTTGCCTGCTGAACACCACTGTCTGCAGCAGAATGAGGCACAATACTTGGTGTAACTGCCTGCAGAGTTTTTGTGGCATCAGACCCTCAACATTGAAAAGGAATCAATTAAAATTCACATCTTGTTTGGTTAGAGGTGGGTGCTCAGTCACTGGATGGAGATACTTTAAATTTTGCAGCGTGATGTCTCCTGGTAATGGACAGGAAACAACTTTGTAAAGAGTAAAATCTTAGCAGCTAAACAACAGTAACGTAAAAGCTTATAAACTTGATGGGTGGAGCTAACACTTCCTATAGGTATGTAATGAACATTTTTAAGTAAGAAATAATTTGGCTGCAGGCACTCTCTGAACATGCCATGTTTTTCAGAGCTCACAGTGACTCCACAAAAGAAGGCAGAGAGAAATCTAGGCTCGTTTCATAAACTAAAACAGGGATGATGATGCGGTGGCCGAAAAAAATTTCTGGATATTTCCTGGTCTTTATTTGCTGTGTTTCCTGTAAACCAAAATCCACATTGGAAATGTAAAAATGGCAAATTTCAAAATATATATATGTTAGTGTTGTCTTTCAGCACCTATTTCAGCCACTTCTTGGTTTACTTTGAATCGCATAACAGTCATAACTTTTCTTGTGTTTTGTGCCCACCAGCTAATGGACCACTACAGGAGGGCAGCCCGTGGGGCCCCCTGAAATCAAAGAGCAGGATTTTTTGTTGCTTTATTTACTGGTTTACTCTTCCATAGGAACAAAGCACTATTTGATCCCCTTTTTTTTCCACTAAATCTCATTCAGTAGTTTACCCCCATCCATGTGTTAAGCAGAGGTATTTATGGCACTAATAAAAGCATTTTTCTGTGAAAGGTCAGAAAATCATTGCTCTTAATACATCTGTGGATCTGCTTTTGAACATCATCTGTTAGTGGTAGCAGGTATTTCAGTGGAGACTGAAAAACAGTTTTTTTAGTGTCAGAATTAATTAATAAATAATTCAAGCGTATGTTAGAAGACAGTCTTTTTCTTCTATCGGTAATGATACAAGTGACCCAAGAATTATTGTCTTCATACATCTTATTTTTAGTCATCTGCCTGCAGAGGGTAAGGCAACCGTGTTCTCACTGCTTGGCGTGTGGGAGTGTACCAGCCCTCTCTCCAGTGCGTTGTGTCTGCAGATGAGAAGAGACTCAGACTCACCCCTGGCCCAGGAAGCTGCTGGCTCCGATCTCATTGTGGCAGATTGATCAGTTTGTACTGATGACAGGAAATGGCTGTTAACTGAGTGAATAAACAACACATCTGTAAGCAGGGTTTATCTTAAAATTTATTATTCCTTTCTCCAAAAATGATGATGTGGAAAATCAGAGGAGGAACAATAATGTCCCATTCCATCACAGAAAAAATTTCCTCGTTTTCTTCAGTAATGGCAAATGTTCATTTCTCAGCTCACAAGAGGAAAAAGCAAGTGTTGTTTTCTGTCCCTTCGGAGTGGCCTTCACAGCCCTGCTGTATCCCAGCTGATGTGAACAGCTGTTGGGATATAGCACCTTGAGGAACTGTCAGGTCTTTCTGAGGAGGAATGAGAGCTGCCCCTTGCCCTGTCTGCAGGCTGACGGCTGCCCTGTGCCGGGCCCTGCCTGGCACAGTGGGCAAGGCGTGCTGAGCTGCAGCTTTGGGTCTGGGCAGCTCTTCTCACACCCTGCGCTTGCCACAGCTCTTGCCTTCTCTGCTGGGCTGGTGAGGGACTGCTGAGAAAAGGAAGTGCAGGTTCACTTGTCTGTCTTGGAAGCATCTGTTACCTTGACCACATTGTCTGTGCACGGGCTGGGGAGGAAGTTTAGTGCCCTGCACTGGACAAAAATACTGTGTTCCTTCAACTTTTTGTTACTTGTAAAAAAAAATTGTGCAAGTAACATTTTTACATTTGAGTCATTTTCTCATCTGTGTATATTTTAGCGTTATTGTGCTCCTTATATCCATTGTGAGTCTTATTCATAGGAAACGAGTTTTTTGCATCATATTACAGTTACTTGCTTTACCAAGAGCACTATAACGTTCAAAATAAAAAGTAATTCAATTTTAATATCACTGTAAGTGTAAACATGCTGTTTGCAGTAAAGTTTTCACCTCAGTTTGCTTTTGGTGCTTATTATAACTTAATAAGTTTTTTATTCAGTTTGTTAAGTGCCCCTTTTTAGCCTCAAGCTGCTGGATGACACCATCTGTGATTTCCAATGAAATTAAATTAAGTGAAAATTCAATCAACAAAAAGATTGTTGCTGCCACAACTTCACTGAGTGTCTTGGGGTCATGTGTAAGTGACGTGTCTTTTGCACGGGAATCACAACTGCTGTGTAAGCCAGTTTAACTAAAGGAGGAGCTTTCACAGGGAATGGAGTCGTTAACATACCTGTTTCAGTGCATCATGCCTAGCTTAATTAATGATTAATTATCATTAATGACCCTGGCTCAGCCCTTCTTGGCAATAGGCATTCAGAGTGACCTCTCCATTATTCTTCCAGAAGAAACTCGTCCCTAGGTACATCTTTATTAAGTGCCCGTGCTCTGAGAGCACAGGTTGGGATACCTGTGCAGCCCCTGCGTGCAAGCTCAGGAAGGCTGGGTGGAAAAACACGCTGAGCAGAGGGCACAGGGGTTCTGCTCAGAGACTGGAGCCTGGAAAACATGGCACATTAGTCTAACTATTCCTGGAATGACTCGTAGGATCTGAGGGTGGTACCAGAGCAAAGGAAATAAGGGAATTACAAAAAAAAAAAACTGTTGGAGTAATTAAGGAAAGATTTTTTGCTCCTGCCATTTTCTCCTTTTCCCTTCTACTGAGATGCACTTCATCACTTTATTGTCTTCTTTCCCACAACCGTATTATCATCTTCTCTTTAACCAGTTCAGAACAGGAAACATAATGGCAGAGTTCAACAAAATACCAGTAAAAACATCCGTTGGGAAATGCTTGGAAATATGGTTTATGTTATATCTGCACTGACATTTTGCTCGCCTCCCCATACTTTTTTGTGAACATATCCAAATGAAAGGTATAACTTAATTCCCCTTACACTGTTCTCCTCTTTGGGTCAGAAAGATGTGTTCATTTGTCACCACCTATTTTTACAGCATTTTCCAAAGGACATTGCAGAGTCCGTGCCCTGGATGGCACCAAAGAACAGAAGCAGCGATTTCCACCACAGTGGTGGGCTAATTTAATAATGGACACAAATGATAACTTACAGCACCGGAGCAGCACAGTATATGATGATAATCCCTGCACTTCCCAGCAAACACTTCAAAAAAGCAGGGATCAATGTCTAACAGTATTGGTTATTATTGGTATCCTCCTGACACATCTATCTCTTCTTCATCTTATTTGATACAAAAATGAGGTCACTTTGAGAATATATTGGCAGAGAAACTCTTCTAGAAACCTTGAAGGCTTAAGTGTTTGGGTTTTTTAAATCAGAATCACTTACTAACTTCTAACCATTAAGTTTGCAGAATCTCTTCCAAAGAACAGGGAGTTCTTAGCTGAGGGAATGTGGGCTACAGGAAAGGGACTTAACTGATGGAAACATAATTCATGTTTCATTTTATATTAGTGTCCAGCTACAAATGTCTTTTCCAGGTGGACCATCTCCTGGAGCGTGGCAGCACAGTGGGTAAATCTTTTGATGAAGGTTAGTGGTGTCAAAAAGGAAGACAAAAGCAAAGAATAAGATATCAATCCAAACCTTTGTACGTGGAAGCTCCGTCTTATAGTTCTATCCCCAACCATTTAGCATAGTTTGGGAGTGTTCGGTGCAACCTGGTATATTTGGAAAAAAAAGAGGCTCGTGTGTGTAAGCAAAACAGTAGGTGTCACCAGGTGTCACTATTACACGGGATTTTTCTTTATGTGTGAACAAATGACCAGTTTGGGGAAGATACATCATATTATCAGTTCGTGCTTAAGTATTTGGTATGGAGCCACCATTGTAGGTAGAAAGGGCTCTGCAGGTGCAGAAGAACTTGCTGTCTTCTCTAGGCTGGTTACTTGCACATCATTTGTCACTGGGAATGGGAGGAGCTGCTGGGTTGAGGTTCCTGCTGGGGGAATCGCCCCAGATACTGTTGTAGCACCTCTGTTCTGGCATTAATATGAATATCTCCTGTAAACACCTCACAGCATCTTCTTCACTGACAAATTGCTTGCAGAGGCCTGATCATCTGCTGCTATCCAGCAGAAGACAGATGTAGTACTAAAACTAGGGGCACCACTTGTGTGTTTGCTTTACAGTGTTGGTTATTATATATCAAACAGAGAAAACAAGTTAAATATTTGGAGAAGAAATGGTAGAGCATGAGGACAATGGTGACTGCAGACTTATTTTATTATAAAATTGCAGACATGGATTTACCTTAACAAAGAGCAAAGATGTGATGTATTTGAAGCAGCAGTGGATCTTTCTCAGAGGATACCACGTGACTTCCCACAGTATCTTGCTTTTCATAAACTCTAATTGATGTGTGGGTAATGCACTGAGTGGTTCTTCAGGCTCAGCCTTATGACAAATCCCTCTCACATTCACAAGGAGCGCACCAAGAGCCTCACTTCAATCTTGCCAAGATGGGGAAGGCATAGCAAGCACAGAAGAGAGAGTCTGGATCTTTGCTGAAAAAAGGAATAGTGCCCAGCTACTGCATGAGAGAGGCAGCACTCTGTGTTGGTATTTGCACTCTCTTGCACCGTTGAAGCAGCTGCCATAGCTGCAGATATTTGATACAAAGCAAGGCTGGTTAATTTTGAGGAGGCTTTGTATACTGCCTGCCTGTTGGCCACAGGGTAGTAAGGAATTGTGCCTCTGCTGGCCCCGGGGGCTGAGCTGAGTGGGGAGCTCTGCAGAGAAAGCACTCAGATACTTCAGGATCTATGTATTTGATGCTTCAGTCTCTAATCCCCCAGAGAATGCCATCTTCAGCAAAAGGAATTTCTGGCAAATAAAACTGTTTTCAATAGTTGCCTTTCTCCAAAGCTCACTGGAGGCAATAGGAATCTTTAAGCTGACTGACTGAACAGACTTTGTCTCATTCCCCATTTTTAAGATTTCTTGCTTCCTACCTAATGCTGTGGCTTGTGATGTGCTGCATTGCAGCTCCATCTCTGGAAGAAGCAGTGTTGGAATTGATGAATCACTCTCCTTCTTGAGATATTGCCATATAGGCCTGTAACTGTCATAAATAATATTGCAGTGATTGAACTTAAAAGTCACGATCTGTGGAAGAATCTAATCCCCTCTGAACATTCACAGCTGCCTGCCTTTCATTCTTTACCAGAAACTTCCCCCGATTCACTTCAAGGCGTAAACGTCTTTCGTTTGCTTAAGAAACACTATCCTTTTCCCTGCGTGCTCTGACATTGCTTCTTCCCCTGAAAGCTGGTGCCCTTGGACATTTGAACCTCATTAAATTTAGAAAACCTGGTGACTTGGTTTTGTTCCCACAGTGATGTTGCAAATCTCATATTTGCAAGGGAATTGCATGGGATTCTTTTTAAACAGATTCATTTTCTCTTGTGATTGCTGCTGCTAAGTACAATGTCACATCCTCTTCTATTTAGTAAACATGAATCTGAGACCTTTACATGAGACAGGAGCTTTATGGCAATGTGGGGAAAAGGACACACAGAGCAAATAACTAACTACTTGATACATTTAATAGTGGGGAAACTGCAGAGGGTAAAAAGAACAAAAGTTTGAGGTAAAAAAATCTGACAGATACAATAAGTAAATTGAAGACAAATATGTGGGGAAAGTGTGCACAGTCCTCTCATCTCTCTTAGGGTAAGGGATGTGACAGGGAACTTATCTGTGCTGGAGTAACAGACCTTTAACGAGTAATGATTCCTCCTTGTGGCTCAGTAAACACTGCCCTGACCACGACTGCCGCGGCTCATGGTTTGCGTCACCGTCTCAGGCGTTTGTTCCTGGGCACTGGAAGGAGGACCGGTTTTATTAAAGCCACCTTGAGACCATCAAAAAGCTGGTACTGCTGATAGCTCAGGGCTAAAGTAAGGTAGTGCATTACACACTGTGTAATAGAGGTAGCTGGAAGCGTTACAAAATGGCTGGAGAAATCAACATTAATATTTGATTCAAGATCTTTTAGTTGTCTGTGGCATATTTTGATTGAGAAGGCTTGTGAGTATTTTTATTTATTTTTAGATTTATGTAAATATGCACAATCAACATCTCTTGAGGCACCAGCGTGGGCATCTACTAATACATAGTGCATAGCGTAAGCCTGTTTCCATCAAAGCAAAGAAGCGATCGTGCTCACCCCACTCAAATTTGAAAAACAAACAATAGCTGAATTCCCTGAGGGAGCCCTTGACAAAGCAGGGAACAGCTCATGGCGCCTCCACCGTGCTGGCAGTGGAGCCAGTGCCGTATCGGGGAGGAATTCGTGTTTCAGGGTCACAGACGCCCAGCCAACGCAGTTCTGCCAGGTTCAGCGACCTGGAGGGTGTTTGCCCAGCTCTGCTGCTGCGGTGCCACAACGTGCTTGGCTCTGGAGACCGTCAGCAGGGAAGGCCAGGAGCCCCAGCAGCAGGCAGGGGGCTCAGGCAGTGGTGCAGGGCCCAGCCCGGTGCCCCTACGGCAGGCGATCCCTGGGCGCTGGGGACACCTCTGTCAGCCCAGGAGAAGAACACCTGTGAGCTCCAGGTGAGCTGTTCCTGAGCCTTCCTAAAGGCAGAATGTGTTCATGCAGAGAGGCGCCCGCCTGCAGCCCATGCTCACTCTCCCCACCGTGTAGCCTTGCCAATGTAAATTTTGGGTTGAGGTAGATACGTGTTTGATTTTCTTCTTTAGATCCAGCTCTAACATCTCACCTGCCAGTGAAATGACGCATGCTTATCCTTTGAAAATGAGATGCCAAGCACTTGTAAAGTAGCTTTCTGAATAGGTTCTTCTGACGGGGGATTTGCTGTAATGAAGAGTCTTATGAAAGTATCTAGTTTGCAGTGATTCGGGACACCAGCGAACGAGCTTGTGGTGGCTGTTTCCCTAGAGCAGCGCCGTGAGGGTGGGCTGCCCAGGAGCCATCGCTCTATGCTGAGCGGAGCTGCCTGGGTGCTCTATGCTGCTGGGGAGCCCGGCTCCTGTCCGGTCCCGGCATCCTCCCTGCCCAGAAATGGCCCGTGAGGCTCCCTGATCCGCAGGCTTTCCCTCCCCACGGCCGCCCTGTGGGTCAGGCACACGGCATGCTGTGCGGCCCAGGGGAGGGAAGATGGGCACACCCCGGGGGGCTGTCCCGTGGGCTAAGCACAACGCCAGATGGTTTGATGGAATCACTTTGCCCTTCTCCAAGCCTGAGAAGGTCAAACTGTCTGTTGAGGGCTGGATTTACAGTATTTCCAAGCAAGATACTTTCTGCAGGTAGAAATATCACTACTGAGAGAAATATAAAAAAATTGAATTATAGAACGTCATCTTGTATTTTTAAAAAAGAGAAAGATTTCTGACAAACATTTGTGAATTTTCTGGCAGAGGCTGCCCAGGGAGGTGGTTGAGTCGCCATCCCTGGAGGTGTTTAAGAGGCGGGTGGATGAGTTTCTTAGGGAGATGGTTTAGTAAGGGGACAGGTATGGTTGGACTTGATCTCAGAGGTCTTTTCCAACCAGATGATTCTATGGTGATTTGATTCTATTTCATTGAAAGCATAGGGAAACATCTATCCTTCTGCAAAATCTTTTCCTTTTCTGTTTCCTTAAGAGAAGTGGGGTGATATTTTTTTATGAAAATAGTTTAAAGATGAGATAAATTAGGTCCTCAATTTATACATGTTGTTCCAACAGTAACATTTCAATGCTCTTAAAATTGTTTCACACTTCAAACTCCCTTTTTAATTAACTAAAATAGCATTTAAACCGGGTTTTTTAATGCTTCAGTTTTCTCTCAAGTGAGGACAATTAGGAAAACAAACTTTCTTACAGGAAAAAAATAAAGATAAATTAGAAAGCAGTCTCTCCATTCACACACTCTTACTTATTTTCTGGAATCATCCTCTCTGTTTTGCAGCATAAGTTGAGTGAAAATGAGGGCTAAAATCTAAATTTGCCCCTCTACATTTTCCTGTACTAAAACACAGTCATTTTCCCTCTTTTCATCTCCATTTCTTGTAAAGCAGTTGAGATAACAGAGTAAGATTCTTGCTCCTTCTCATTCAAGGAAAAGTTTTGAAGAGAAAAAAACCTGAAAATCTGATTTTTCCAGAAATATTCCAGGACAGAAGTTGTGCCTGTCCCACCAGGACAGTAGCCTTGCTCAGCTTGTCTGTACCTCTTGTCAGCACCCATGGGTGTCCCACGTGTGCCAAGTCTCTCCGTTCTCCCAGCTCCTCTAAGTTAATAAATAAACACAGTTTTAGACTTGACACTGTTTTCTACTGGTTGGCAACTTCCAACATTCAGAGGATTGCTTTTGTCTAATCGTTTTGGTAAGTAATTCAGTTGCAACCTGCAAACAACAGCAGTGCCTCGTGGCTGACATGGGCTGCTTTGTGCTCATGTCACAATGTCTTTGGAAAATTGTTAGCTCGTACTGTGGTGATTCAATTTGGATGACTACCCTGTAACTTAATTTACCCTGTGGCAAAACACAATTGTATAAACAAATTGGTTCTGTCCACACCCATCGTACCTTCAATAGGGGCTTCGTTTTAATATTAACTGCTTTGAGCTATGATAGATTATAGTGTAGGAACTAAAGGAGCAATGTGCCTGTAAGCATGAGGCAGATGGTTCTGGTTTCACAATACAGCTTTTACAGAGATTGTTCATCGAATGTGAGAATAACAGACCAAAAAACCCGTAAGACCGTAAAGTTTCAGAAAAGGTAAGTTGTGACAGCAGCTGAGAGACTCAGCAGAGATGGGACAGCACTGCATGAGATCCCACACAGGATCAGGTGCAGTGACAGCCTCTGATCCAAGGAGCACACAGCACAAATAGTATAGAAACACATTTTAGTTCAGCAATTAGTGTTAGAAATTTGTGAAACATTCCCCATGGTCAGCAAAGGAGATAACGTAAAGTAGTTTAAGAAAATGAAAAGATCTTTTGGTGACACCAGGAACACTCTAGAGCTTGTTGCACAGCTCAGGCTACAATTGTACCATGGCTGCTGCTGCACCTGCGTCTGGGTCAGCACGCACCACTGAACTGTGGCTATGGCTGCGGCCAGGCCCCACAGTACCTACTGGTGAGTGAAATACCCTGGTCTTAATCTGCTGCTGAAATGTTAAAAGTGATTTGAAGCTCTAAAACCTGGATAACTGCCTTAATTAAGCTTAATGCAGGTATACCAATGGTCATTGACTGTGGGATTGCATTGCGGTGAGGAACACGATTTTAGTTTTTTGGATAACAGAATATTGAAGGCAAAATCAATAGAGATTTGCTGTATTATGTTTGCTTTAAATGATGGAAGAGTTGTACACAAATGCTATCAACATTATAATATTTGAGCCTAATAAAAGAGGGGACGCTACATCAGGGAAGTGTTGACAAGAGCAAGACATTTCTGGTCCCTTCATTTTCTTCAGAGCCACCCTGTGAGTTTGACTTCTGTATACACAAGGGCTGCTTTGTGGAGGCACAGTTTTACCTGGGAAAAAGGGATGTGTTTTAAAAGAGACCAAAGAAACTGACTTCTTTTGCACTGCTACAAAAGTGCAGCATGTAGCTGTCCAGGCTCACCTTTTAAAAAATCCTGATACAAGTGGGATGTGCAGGGTCAGGTCAGGCCAGTGTTACCTCCAGAATGGCCATTATCACCACTAATCCCCAAATATGTTCTCCAAATATTCAGTTTGAACCCAGACGTGATTCCAGGCACCGTAAAGGTAAACATGTGGCACAGGTCTTTGCAGCTTTTAATTTAATGGGTGAAGATGGTCTCAAGGAGGTGTTTAGCATGTGCTTCCCATTTGCCTCTCTCTGATACAGGGCAGAGAGGCCTTGTGAGTCTGCGATACTTCCCACTGCCCGGGTGCCTGGCAGTGGAGGCTTGGGACTATTTTAGAACCTCACAAGCGTTAATGCTGCAGCTTTTGAGAGTGTCAAGATTTGTCTGTTACTTCTCATCGTATCCTCTGTGCATGCCAAGCTGTGCTGTGTTCAGTCCCTCTGTAATACGGGGCGAGTGGGGGGCGGCTGGCGCCTTGCGGCTGGAGGGGCCGAGTGGTTGGCAGGAGGCTGCACCAGCTTGCCAGCAAATCGGCCCTGTTCACTGGAAATCTTACTTGTAGTTTCGGCAAGTGGTAGAGAATCATGTAAGTGCAAATAGACATTTGAGAAATTTGCTTTCAGAAATCAGTTGTGATCTTGTCTTGGGCCCAGAGTGTTCATCACAAATAATATTCGCTATTTGCAGCATCTGCCCAGGGATTTTCTTTTCTCATCTGTGGGTCTGTTATTAAAGGAGAAAGATGGAGACTTAAAAGATACTGTTCTGAACCACGTAAAGGCTACAGATGTAAGCTGAGGATGCAGCAGCCAGAAGCCATAGGAAGAGTGTGTTACTGGTTCTTTCAGATGCAGCGACCCAGTGCTGTTCCTGTCTCTGCTTGCGCTAAGCTTTGTTTTTTTAGCAGGGTGCTTTGGTCAGTGCTGTCTTGAACAAATGCATGTTTCCCTCTAGCACTGTTGTGAATATTTATGGCAAATAGAGAACATGATCATATGGACAATAGCAAATTGAATTTTAACTACTTATTCACAAGCAACTTCAAAACTGCTTTTGTGTCTTGAAGTAGTTTCGCAAGACTAAGAGAGGTTTTTAACCATAGACTGCATTCGCCTTCAAGAACTACGTGAATCCATCTGTGATGCGGGTTAGAAGCTCTTCCTTTGCACTCCAAATGCTACATATGGATCTGCCATTGACCAGCAAGTAAAGCACAAGAATGAGTGCTGTCCTGAGCAGGACAAGATACAACAATGTAGTCACGTGCTTTGCTGGCTTGGGAGTTCATGTGAATATAAGCACGTGAAAATATTTGTAGTATTTGGGCTATAGTAATTGTTCCATCTTACAAAAATGGATGCAAAATTGAATTAATGGAATCAAAATGTTTCCCCTTAACATAGATATGTTTTAATCAACATTTTAGAGTCTGATCTTTTGAATTTTGTAGTTGGTTTCAGAATTTACTTAGTCCTTCTCTGATCTGCTGTGAAACATTAGGTTATTTCCACCAACGGGGGTCTCTGTATTAAGATGCAAGCTGCTTTAACTGTAGTTTAACCATTGTGATTAATGATGATAATGGATGGGTGTTTTTGTCACTAACAAAACTGCATGACCGCATGTAAGCTTTAAAAACAGAATAAAAAAATAGCATTGTTTAATCTGTTTCAAGAAGATTGTAAATGCCTTGAGATATTGATCGAGCCTGCAAGCCTGCTTATAAGGATACTCTGCTTGCTGCAGTGTGCTCAGATACAATCTAATAAGAGCTCATTGAATAATAAACAATGGTAGCCACCCAATCCTAAAAATTCAGATTGACGGAATTCCCTCCCCAGTGAAGAGAAAAAATCTAGAGCTGCCCATAAACCCATTACTGTTCACTCACCCTTAAGCCAATAGAAGATCTTGGATTATTGGAACTCTTAGCTTTAAGAGAAATTGCTTTCCTAAATTTGACCTCCCACACTAAATATAAAATATGGACCATCTGTAATGAAGGGATTGGAGCCCAAATAGCTATCATCTCTCGGTGGCAAAGGTTAGAAGGTTGATGCACATTGGTTCCATGGGGATGGGGATGTTGGTGACCTTTTGGCATGAAAATGGTCACTTGGAGCTGTAATGTGAGAGAAGGGGATCGGGTATTAGCCACTAAAGACTCTCTGATTCTGTGTCCTTGTGAAGCTTTTACAGAGAAAGCCGTGGAGGCATTATGGGAAACAGCATCAAATCCCATCTACAAGATCTGAATATGGTACAGAGGAAAAGTGAAACTGGATGTATGCTCCATTTAGGTAACATTTCTTCACTTCTTAAAAGGACAAATGTCATCTGAGCTTATATAGAGTGTTCATGTCAAAGGAAAAAAGGTAAAATGACAATTTAGGTGTGGTGGGTTAATCTTTTGCCCCTTGTGGACTCAGCTTTGTTTTTGACTGCTCATGGTGGGCCAAATGTGCGAGTACAAGGATGCACTTCCTTTCCTTATTTACTTAAGGAATTAAGTGTTGTAGAAAGCAAGACAAAAATGTGGTATGTGGTTAAATGAAATTGCTGCTGTCCATACCCTGTGTTTTAGTGTAATTCCTGTAAATGCTTGTGGGGGGCTTTAGAGGGAAACAGTGAACACAATGTTCCTTTTTGATCAGCAGCTTTTAACAAAGGAAGGATGTTGAACATCTGAAAGTAGGGAGTGCAGAGTTCACTGCAGGTCACCATTAAGGACAAGAACAAGGTAATGTAAGAGGCTGTGTGATTCCAGGTTGACAGGAGGATTTTAAAAGATCAAAAATGCTTATATATATATGTTATAACAGACCAGAAATGCTTTCAGCCAACAGATGAAAATGCTAATGTTTAGAAATGATGAAAGCAAGACAAATGAGGTGGTGAATTCCAACTGAGTCATCAAAACAAGTATTCTTAGTCTGTGGTTTTTAAAAGATTATTGCAAATTGTCTATGCGTGCAGGTGTGGTGAAATGCTTATTCTACTGCTGTATGAACAGTTCGCTGCCTTTGTTATTTTGGGATGGCAGAGCTGACAGTGCGTTGCAGTTCGCAAGATTCGATCTTTTAGATCGAGAATTATTCAAAGAAGTCTTAATTTTTTAAGCTTTACACTGTATTCTCTTCATTTTAGAACAGCAATAGAAATGTTTCTACTGTATAATTAAACAGCTGGAGAGAAAAGAAAGAAACAATTAATAGCTGTTTCTGATAGAACCTTCATCAGTTTAGTGTGAAAAAGAAAAATGATGGAGTAATATTGCCACCAGCAATTCCTCAGTCAGGTGACTTTTTTGCTAGATCAATTCTGGTTGCTAAGCAACAAGCAAAAAGGCACGGTTATGTTTTGGTAAATCTTTTATTTTTGAATATTCCGTGCTGGAGTTTCATGTATTGCATCTATTTCTAATGCTCTTGATTCAAGACTCATGTATTTTCCAAGCTGTAGAAGCCAGTCTTTTCTTACTTAAAACAGACAATGTTATTTAGTTTTCAGAAAAACTTTTGTGGCTAATACACATTTGAAAATACAAAACTGAGCCAGTGATTAGAGAATTTGTTAAAAGAAAGCAATGGAAAAATCATTAAAACAACTCTGACATTTTTGGTTAATGATATCTACATTAATGAGTTAATTGCCAATGCATCACATTTTATGCCACTATCAAATATTAATGTTATCAATGTTATAATAATAGCATCTATTGATATAATTGAAGCTTGCTTTCCAATAGGTGTCACCATGAATAATTCCATTGCTGTATTAAAATCAATAATAAGAATATTAGGAGGGCATTATAAAATGTCAATACAATGAAAACCACTTAAATAAATGCTTGATATAAAACAAACTGATTAAATATACTAAGCTATAATTTAAAAGAATAAATTCACAACCCTACGTATAACAGCTTGGACATTGCCACGTCACTGTTCTTAAAAGTATCAGGCAAACTCATGATGGAGTAAAGCTACGAAGAAAAAATCCTTGTACATTCAGTAAAAAAATATTTAAGGAGTGTATGGTATATCTGAGGAAATTCTAAATATTGGAAGCAGTTTGATGTTATATTCAAGGTAAATCCTTTGTGCTGCAGCAGTCTAAAATCTGCTAGCAAATGTCGATGCCTGTCTCCCTTTGAGGTCAGCTGAAGCCGGGCGTGTGCCTGGCTGTCTTACACCGTGCATCAAGAAAGCAGCAGCCCAGTGCTGGAAGAGGTCTGGAAAGACAAAATTCCTATTTTCCAGCAAGAAGCATCTTGTCGATCTGTGGCCATTGCTGTTCGGTTTCAACAGTGGCAAATTGGCACAAGGATAAGGGCACAACCGGCAACGGTGTTAAAAAGGAAAGGTTGTAAAGAGGAGTCTCTTTGAAAATTCAGCACGTGCGTTCAGTGCTTCAGCGCTGTTTGTGCGAAACAGCGAGGAGGACAAACGTTTAGAAAGCAGGCACGGTTAAGGGGTCGTAGCAGGATGCCCCCGTACTCTGGACTGGTTTTGGCCCCGCGCTGGCAGCCCCAGGGAGCTGGGGGGCGTTTGCCCCTGCGCTGCCCTTCGCGGTGCCTGTGCCCGGTGCCCCGGCGGGGCGGTGGCTCGGAGGAGAGCAGGGTCCGGGAGGGCACCCCCCGGAGGCGGCGCGGGCGGCCCGTGCCGGCGAACACTGGTGCTCGCAGGGTGCTGTGCTCGGGGGCGGAGCGCTGGCTGTAGAGGAGGAGCTCGGCGCTGCTGCCCGGCCCGAGCAGCCTATAACGCGGCCGGAGGGCGGCAGCGGCCGCGGGGCTCAGCCCTGGTGTGACCGAGACCAGGGGGCCAGGGTTCCTCCGACCGACACCCGCGGTGACGAGCGCCGTGCCCTCCAGGCAGGGGCTGCTGCAGGTGCCGCCTGTTGGGAAGTTCACCTGAGAGCTCTCTACATCAAAATTGTTAATCGGAAGGCTTTTTATTGCCGCTATTGTCTTCAGCTGTATCTGCCAAAAAAAGTTTTAAGACAACTCACATTTATTTGCCCAAAGCCACTTGACATTTACTTCATTAGGCAGTGGACTGTATTCTCTTTAAATAAATTTGTCAGTGATCTGGACTTTCACCATGAAAATCTGTACAGTGAACTCCTAGTTTATTATGCCTATTTGAAAAGGGTAATTTAATAAGGCATCGGTACAAATACTTAATTGTGCAATGGCTATTGACAGTGCCTTTAAACAGTTGCATATTTGCCAGATTTAGCTAATGGAAGTAGAATTGCCACTTAATGTCTCAGTTTGCACTGGCTGAAAATAAATCGTGTCTGACATTCCTTTGGCTTTTAAAGGACATATTTAGATATTTACAGTCAGATTGATCTATTGTTGCATTTATGTTTCTTGAGTGAAAAAGCATAAAGTAATTTAGATAGAGATACTTATTTACACATTCGTTATCTGTAATAGCTTCACACAGTCTGATGTTTCACAGACTTGAGATATTGATATCAGAGACAGTTGACTGAAAATAACTTGACAAAATATATTTTTTCCAAAATGTGTGGATTTGTCAAGTGTGAAGTAATTTGCTGGAACAGGCTACCATTAACGACATTTCCATTTGTAAGACGTTTTGAAAAATAAGCTACAAATTGTTCATACAAGATTTCACATAGTTTTCTGAAAGTTCAGTTTTATTATATTTTGTTTGGAAATGTAATTTATAACAAAAATAAGTCAAAGAAAAAGTGTAAAAGCAAAATGATGGCATTTTGAGCATACAAAAGCAAAATATTCTTACTGGCATACGGTGAGATTTTCCTTGAGTTTTTGATTCAAAAAATTTTACAGTGTTTCATTCTGAATTCGGATGCAAATGAGATCTGCAATATTGAAAATGTTCATGAGATGGGAAAACTATTTCATATTGAGTTCTAGTGCAGATACATTAAACTCATTTTATATTCTCCATTAGAAATATAATTACATATCTCTGTACTTCCCCCTTCCTCACACCTCATTTAAGAAGCAAAAAACCTTTTTCTAATGAAGCAACTTATCATCACATTAACAGGCTCAGTAGCAATTGGATTATGAGTGTTGTGATACTGCAGTTTTTTCAATGGCCAGTGTATTTCTAACTTTTATAATTAATGTGTTGTAAAATACAAACCTACTTAATTCTGATGAAAGAATTTTTTACATTTGAAAATTGTAACTGTTTTCTTTGTAGATTGACATGTAAAAAAGTTTATACTTTAGATTTCTGAATTGTTACAACATCACATTGAAGACAAACGTTTGAGGGGTGCAAGTGATTTGAGTTAGGTTTCACTTTGTTGTTCTATTGAAAGAGCATTGCGTTGTCAAACAAGACTTGGTTTTCAAAAATTGAGCTGGTCACTGCTGATACAGATACACAGATACATAGATATATAGATATGTGGATATGTAGATATGTAGATATATAGATACTTATGCCAGTTTGATTTCCATTGCTTATACAAATCCAGGAATGATTTTGTGCCTCAAGCTACTCCTATCCCAGAGCAGGGCCAGGGTTGGCAGCAAAAGGAAGCGCTCTGCAATTTGGGATCAGGTTTTTGCTGAGTTTCTGTGCTGCCTGGTAGCGAGGGTGAGGGCTGAAGCAGCTTCTGGCTGAGCCCGTGACCACAGCTTCACTATTTCCACTCATCCTTTGGATTTCATAGCCGAAGAGTGTTGTAGCTGAGAGCAATAGCTATTTCCATGCACAAAGTCTAATGCTGCAAGGGAATTTAAGTGTTTTCTACCTTGTTTCCTCTTGCCTGAGAGCAAAAAGTAAGGCATAAATTCATGTCAGTTAAGCTTCCCCTTTGTTTATGACTCCTGATTCGTGGATGACTTGAAATCAGCCCTTGACTCTGCATTTTCCAGAATGCAGAGAGATTCAGCCAGACTCTGCTGTCTAGAGCAATTGCACCATGTATAAACAAGAAGTAGTGGTAAATACTCATATTTTTAGTCAGAGACTTATGAACAGGCATGAACACAGGAACCCTCTTACTTCAAGCTCTGTCTGCCTGTGCTGGAGACGGGCTCCAGCAGGCTGCCAGTTCCAGGCCTGGAGAGTGGCTGAGGGTGAGTCATGACAGAAGTTCTAGCAAGTGATCACAGCTGGAGCCATTAATAAAACTTCAAATTTAACATGGGAATTTTATGAATGATCAGTGTACAAAGTGTATTGTAATGCTGTAGTGATGTGCTTGAATAACTTGGTGACAGATAGTTATAAAACTGCACTTCAGTCAATTTTGAAAATACTGATTTTAGACGAAATAGGAAAAAGCACCTAGATTAAAATATATGCATTAATCAGGTGAGGGTTAGCATCTTGAGATTGATGCTGTGTGCTTTGTACCATCCAGTCATTTACATTAAAAGATTACATTAATTTACTTTGTTAACTAGCAGTTCACTTCCATTCGGGAGGCCTTTCTGCAGCCCTTCCAGCTGCTGAGCACATCTGTTGTCCATCTACGAGATTGTCACGTGTCAGTGAGTCAGGAAACATGGCCCATGGTTTGGGTGCTGGAACTAGGCCTGGACGTGTCATGACACTTGTTGGATAACAGGGCTCAAACAATACTTGGGTGTTTAAAGGAACAATAAGCATAATGGGAGAAGGGATCATATAGGGGACGTTTCCTTTCCTTCTGCTCTCGCTGCATCCCTCAAGAAGTTATAAGTGCAAAAGTGCTACTGGACAAGGTGCCACTTCTTTTGATGTGAACCAGCAAGTGCGATGATTAATTTTGGGCTCTTTTTTCAGTTCAGTGATAAATTTTGGCACCTATTAGAAGTCCACTCTGTTTAAAACCTCAGGTATTTGCTTTTGAGGCATTTAAGTGTTTGGGCAGGGCGGGGCTGTACATCTGGGATTATTTTGCTGATGCATGTGCTCAGATGGAAATAGGCACTTGAATTAGCAATAGTGGTAGGAAGCTTGGTACCTACATTCTCAGCTTCCAGAACTTATGATGTGGCATAGAGAGGAACTGACTTTCCAGTTCATAACATGATGTCCTTTGGTGCCTTCTTTTGCTGGAGCAGCAACTTGCAAGCTGCATGAATTCCATCAGCTCACGGTTCTTTTGATTCTATGAAGCAATGGCTAAGAACAGCTGTAGTTTCACTCCCTCAGCTCTGTTTTCCCTGGGTGATTTTATTCCTCTTGTCATTGAAATGCTTGACTGATTGCCTGTCAGTTGGCTTTTTCATGAGAAGAGCTTTGCATTTCTGGGTGTTTCTGTGGGCCCGTGCTGCGCTGTCTTGCATCTGTCTGCATGCTTCTTCAGGCCCATCTCAAAGCCATATCAGATACAGAGAAAACTCATTCTCTTTTGTGATCAGTCTGCACTGAACTATTCCTTAATTCTGTGTGTTCTTGAAATGCAGATACTACATGTTGATATGGAATTAGGTTTGGTTTAGAAAATATTGAATCTTTCCCCTGGAGAAGACCATGGACTGCAATTTTATAGTGAGCCTTGCAATAACATATTGAGAGGTAGAACACAAAATGATGGTATGAAGGGATGAAATCAGGACAAAAAAAGGAAGCAGTAGAGAAATTAGATTATGATCCTCGAGTCCAGCAGGATTTGTCCCTCTGTACTCAGTGGTCTCCAATGATGCAGTGACTGCCACCTAAGCTACAGGTTCCTATGTTTGCAGTTTGCTCTCAGCTGATTTAGATTTGCCAAAGTTCATTGTTTCAACATTAAGCAACACTGGAAAATTCCACTCACTGCTGGAGAGAGCATACATTTTTGAAGCTAAAAGGAGTGAATAAAAAGCCACTGCCTATGGTTCATTTCTGAAAAAGTGCACATGGGACCTCCTGTGTAGGAATAGGTTTTTGTGTTTGTGTGTTCCTGCATTCTTTGGTATTTTTTCTGCAGCGAAGCAGATACTCCAGACTCTCAGACATTTGCATAATTCTGTTGAATGGCTGTCACCAGATGATTGGGAAAGTTTTTCTGTTGATATATGAGGCACACCAGTTCTGTGAGGAAAAACTATTTCATGCTTCCATAGAGTACAAATCTGTAACCAAACTTTCATTGAAAACCCTGTAAATGTCCACAGGGAAGATAACATTTTTCTCCTCTTGCCACTGTTTTGTTAAAAAAAGCCTAATAATAGAGGGAAAAAAAACCCAAACCCTTACAACAAGGAGTAATAAAAAGGTAATCCATAGTCTGGGGCCTTGTGTAAACGCAGTAAACATGAAGAATTTATTACGTTTTTCTTATTCCAGGTGGGGATTGTTAAAGACAGGCTTTCTTCTCCTGAACTGTTCAAAATTAACTTTCTTGGCGTACAAATTTTCACCAAGTGTCTTAAAAATCAACCTCAAGCTGCCTGGTCTGAAAAGAGGTCAACTGAAGCAACACGAGCAGAGTGAAAAGAGGGGAAAATAAGCATGGGGGGAGTGTCCTGCAGCCTGTCCCTGGCAGCTCCTGGGGGAGGCTGGGGAGGGCAGCCTGGTGCCCTCCAGAGGGATTGGTGCCTTCAGGGATGGGAAGGGGCTCAGCCCCTTCGGAGGAGACCGAACCAACATCTGCAAAATAGTCCTCAGGAAGAGAAGAAAAAAATGCAGAGAGGAGCCAGCCAGGGGCCCAGAGGAGCTGTAGCAGAGTCCTGGGCTTCCCTCAGGTTGGGTGTTTGCTGCTGCCATCACCAACTGCTGCTTTAGCAGTGCATGAGCTGTGAGTCTGGGCCAGTTGGCTCCACTCAGCATGCTGTCCTCACCTACACCCTCACAAGTGACCTCACACCTCCCCCAGAGCCTGTCCAGGGAACCACTGGTGTGGGGACACGGTTAGGATGTGCATTCAACAACTTCGTCCTGTTGTCGGTGTTTTCTGTTAAGGTTACAGGCTTCTTGGGACACACTGTGTAGTTTGTTTTTACAGGCTGTGAAAAAAGGTTCTAATTTTATGGTCTCCAGATAATGGCTATTATTATGCACTCCACTGTAAGCCCAGTTCCTCATAATTAATGAAAACTACTCAGGTAGCAAGGTCAAGGTGAAAAAATCTTCCTGTTGATTTGAAGCACTTTTTCCATTTACTTATTAATATTCTAACTGATGTTGAATTATTGTGGCTGTGAACTCTTTCTGTCTGGCATTTTAGATCACAGCAGTTTCACCAGGAGAGGACCTGATTCTCAAAACCTTAATAATGTTTGCAGTCTCAGCTGATGGAAGTTTTCCTTTGGAAGACCCTTAGCGTCTCCATGCAGAGGCTTGTCCTTCTCTCTCATCCAGTTCAGTGAAACCTGTGTCAAAGTTATGCTGATTCTTGCTACTCATAAATTACTATAATGTTATCTGCTATAGCTGAGATAAACTCTAATCTTTTTATAAACCTTACATTTCATTCAGGAAATCAAATGTAAAACATTTGAAAACTCCTATCTTTCTAGGAAACCAAAAACCTGCAAAGTTGTGAATGTTTGTTTCTGAACATAATGTGAGTCTGCCTATAACTATAAATATCTTCAGTTCCACACAATTTTGAACTCAATGAGACTTACAGATATAAGAATCCGTCATCTACAGGTGAGCAGCAAGAACCAGTGTTATTTTCTGCAGCCAAATTTAAGATCCTTACTCCAGTCTCATAATGTTTCTATGGTGCATGGTTAAGGTGTGTTAGGCTATGAAAAGCTACACAGGGTACCAATATATAACACCAGGGTGAATCCTCTTCTTTTATAAATCCTCCACAAATCTTCATAGGTGCGTACTGTGCTCGGGAATCGTTGTTAAGAGTCCAAACCCACATGAAGGCTTACCAACATCAAATGAGTCTGTATTTCAGACATGAACAAAGGAAAATGGCTTCTTTTGATTGTACACATCTGATCTTGCAGCAAAATATCTAGGCTCACTGCCTACATGTTACATATTTTATTATTTTTATTATTGATAGTATTGCATGTGCTAATAGATCTCACTGAGTTCACAGGTTTCCCTGGTAACAAAAATGACTGTGCATTATTCTGCATCTGACAGCATTGGGTTTGTTGCTCAGCCCCTGCGGACTCCCCTCTTGTCCCTACCTGTAGCACAGAAAATGGATAAGTGTGTGGATGGGGTAAAGGGGATCAAAGGCAAACCTGGGAGAGTGTGTCCCTGAATGCCACCATCGTGCAGTAGCTGGGAAATTTGAAATACTTGATTGGTTCTGAATTTAACGGACAAAATAACCCCAGTTAGAGAGCACGGTGACTGCGATCCGCAGACGCGCTGCAGCACGGAGAGCTGGAGCCGGGCTGCTCGGCACAGCCGCCGCACTCCACAGCTGAACCCTGGCGCACCAGCAGCCAGGCACCAGCCCAGCTCCTCCGGAGGGCACCTTGGGGTTCCCTGTGCGTTGGAGTTCTCTGCAGTCACACGGGCACAGCTCAGAAAAAAAACAGTGGGAGCGTTTCCATGGAGCTCAGAAGGGTTTGAATTGAGGTTGCTCCACGCACCATCAGTGGCAGCTGTTTCGGCGCACATCCTTCATGAGGATGTGGTAGGAAGAGTTTAGTATTGTAAAGGTGTACAGGAATATAGTTACTGCACATAAAATAGAGTTGCAGGTTCATCCTGAAACTAATGTATGTGCTATGAAAGAAATGTGACCATTTAGTAGAGTCCCATTTGTTCATGCAAATTTAGTGGCAGAATTAAGTTCTTGGTTAGAGATGAAAAGGAAATTGCTACTCAAAGCCAAATCCTGGCCTCACTTGCCAGATTATAAATGCCGAGTGATCCCTCTGACTTTGGTGAAGTCATCTGTGCTTGAGACAGTGTAAATGAGAGAGAATTGGGAATTACATTACAAAATTTCAACACTTTGGTACTTTATGAGATAATGCATTAGGGCATTAAAAAATGAGCAAAGATCTGTACACGTCTCGTCCCATGAAAAGTCTACTTCTGATCCACTTTAAGATTATTTGTAGTATTATGTCTTTATTCTGGATTCCCCCATTTATGATAATATCATTAACACTGCAAGCCCCTTCTGATGTGGTGTCAGTTACTTTCATGGAGTAACGCTTTGAAATTTCAAAATACTTGAAGATACTGTAACAGCCAGTGCTGCCAATATAGCATGGAACTGCTACTTCACAATTCAAGTAGTCAGCTATTGACTCGTGGCAATCTATATCTGCATTAAAATGGTGAGTTTTGGATTAATGTGGAGCTGAAAGCCCAACTGAGGCTCTTTGCTGCCAGCCTGTCTCTGTAATTGCAGCATGGATTTCACCAACCACAAAGGGCAAAATGAATGTGATCATCCCCAGCAGTCGATAGCACATTGATTTTTTTCACTCTACAATTCGCACAAATATTGAAGCTCATTTTTTAAGCAAGGAGGATTATTAATCTACATTTCTTAAAAAGTAAGTCTGTTTTGAGGTGTGGTACCTTGCAAGGCCTATTTAATGTGCAATATGTACATCAAATAAGCAAAGTATTCTTTTTTTTCTTTTTAACCAAAAATCGTCATTCTCAGCAGGCTGTGAAACCTCATCCTCACCGTCATGTTGTCATGTGTCGCGTTGTTTGGTTAAGAGATTAAAGAAGGAAATGTTGGCAGGTCTTGTTCTGGTCAATGGTCTGCGTTTTCTTAGTTTGGTTTCATTTTCCCTAACCCCTGAGGTTGTAAACAGACTGTGTACAACATCACCTGTGGTTCCTAAGATGAAACGATGATTCAAGACCATTTCTCCCCTAAGTGGATGCAGTTAATCTGTGGTATAAAAAATATACTTCTGAGTCAGGAGAACAATGAAAGTTCCTGCCAGGTAGTGGTAATGTTTCTGAGAACTATAGTGTTTATTTTCATCATTGGCATCACCTGTTTTTTGGGCAAGGGCTTTCTGGAATTAAATCTTCAGCTGTGTGGCTCTAAGAAAGCTTCAGTACCCAGGATCAGATGCGCTGCTCTTCCCTCTGTGGTTGTTAATGTGTGCCACCTGCAGAATGGGCTGCTGACCCCTGTGACCAAGGTAGATTCATTCAGTCCTTGATAAGCTGTAATCACTTGTGTGTGGATGGAAGGTGACCCACGTGCTGGCTGCTGGTTGACTTGTTTGACTCCAGACTGTCCTCGTTCTGTCTATATTTTCCTAAATTTGCGGGTCAGATCACAGAAGATTTCTCCAAGTCTGCATTTCCCCATCAGTTTAAGGAGTGTGGTTGCTGGGCCAGCTCTGTGCTGGATTTGGTCTATTCGTTAAAACTTTTCTCCAGGGAAGCACAAGTCATGGTAAGAAACGTTCCAGGAGTGGCTTTAATAAAAAAGTAGCAAACGAGCACAAATTAGATTACCTTTATAAACGTCCAAGGTCAATCAGGGCTCTCCTGTTACTTCCTTCATCCCAAGGCAATATTAATGAATGCAAAACCCCTCTTTGCTGAGGGGCAGACTTGAATATCAAGTCTTCATTTGGATGGATTTAATTCAAGCCCCTAGTAAACCCTGAAACAAATGCAGGGTGGTAAACTACAATGTAGGAA
The DNA here is from genome assembly GCA_033558185.1 of Dromococcyx pavoninus. Taxonomy (NCBI): domain Eukaryota; kingdom Metazoa; phylum Chordata; class Aves; order Cuculiformes; family Neomorphidae; genus Dromococcyx; species Dromococcyx pavoninus. Next base: position 706,644 of record JAUMJL010000261.1, read on the forward strand.
AAAAAAGACTGAGAGATGCTGTTTACCCTGTACTTTGGTCTTTTCAGAGGCACCGCGTTAAACACTCCTGGAGACAAACCCTTACTCAAGACAGTATTTCTCATTTTCCTCCATGTTGCCAGTTAAGTTGATGAGACACTTTTCATGAGTCAGAAATGTTCTTTTAGGTAGATGTGACAGAATAAGATGCATTTGAAGCTGATCAGGCTCCTCACTGTCATAAACTCTGCTTCTGGTTTTAACTGTTTGTCCCAGTAAATCCTCAAAGTAGAGCAGTTGCTGCGTGTCGTTAGCTGTGTGTTTGCTTTCCTCAGGGTATTTAGCTACTTGCTCTGCAGCTTTTATTGCACTTAGTAGTACAATAACATCTCAAAACGTCCTGCCTTCAGTTCCAGAGAATTGTCAAATGAACAAACCAGTCACACAAAAGATAAGTCCCTGGAATGAGCTGCCATTCGTATCATGAAGCTCAGGCTGTCATTTCCCTCACCTCCCTAAATGCTGTAACAGCCTCAAATATGAAATATTTGAGGCATGAACTGTGCTTTCTGCTTTCACTGTGCAAACTAACAGCACTGTCATTCTCAGCTCAGAGCCCTTGTTCCAAACCCTGCTCCTGCAAGTGCAATTCCAGACCACGTGGTGACCAGTTGTGGTGTTTGGAGAGTCTGTTTCTTTCTTCACGTTGGTCACCTGCAGCAGAGGATGAGTTGTGATGAAAGGCAGCAGGTCGTGCAGAGCCTTCCAGGCATGGCAAATGGTGCAGCACAGCAGGTGTGTACCGAACAGCCTCTTAGCTACTTGGATTGGGAGGTCACTGCTTGGTTACACTGTGAAATGCCTCAGCTGGCCTTGGAACTTCATCTGCCCTTCTGGACATTTGAAAGTAGGAGGAAGTTTTCCAGAGGTACTCGAGCAGAGGCATTGTGAGCTTCCCCAGAGGCTCTGTTTTATCTGTTAATTATGCCTCTTTCTCCCAGCTGTTTTATACCTGACCTCCTGCTGGCCCACACATGGGGAAGTCCTTCACACCCTCCTGCTTGCACGGACAGTGGGGATTTCAGATGGCATAAAGTCGCCTCAGTGGACTGACTCCAGTGATACAGACCAACAGGAAAAATAGCTTGAGAGCATAAATCAGGAGGACATGGAATTAAAATAATGTGTGTGCAACACAACAAAGCACTTCAGACATTTATTTTTATCTATTTGTGGAATGAATAGGAGAGTTCCCCAGTGTGCAGGAGCCCACTTGTGTGTTGCCAGGGTCCTTCTGAACAGTGGGGTGGGTTTTTGCAGGGTCTGTCCGTGACACTGATGGCAAGGTATAGAGTAATTTCATGTGATTCCAGAGCCGTTTCTGCTGTATGACTGTGACTTCTGATGTCAGTGTCCTTTGCTTTTGCCCTTTTATCAGATCTTTGATGATGGACAGACTTATCATGGGGAAAGAGGAAATATCTTTAAAGGAATGAGTTATTCTTATTTCCAGCAGATTTTATCTATAAGATCATGGACGAAGATCACATTCAAAATAGTCAATGCTCACAAAACAGAATCATGCATCACTGGGTATGCACTGGTAAGAACACTATTCTGTATTTTCAGGAATATTTTCGTCTACTCTCTAATGAACTGGTAGTTGTGAAGGAGACATAAATGCATTGCATTAGAATGTCTTGTCCAAATTTAGTTCAAACTGATTTGACCTCGTACATTTGCTCTTCTGTTTTTTCAGAGTATCTGCAGTCCCTGACATGCTGAGTTTGTTTATGCCTCCTGGTTTTATTTCCATCTGAGCCTCTGTGTGCTTGGATGTAATGGTAAAGCTTTTAAGAAAGGTAGGGTGGTCTTGGGGTTAGAGCATAGTAATAGGATTCTGGAGACCTCAGCCTTTCTCTGGGATCTTAGGCAGATTACTTGGTCTTTGACTGATTCTCCTGCTCTGTAAAAGGGACATTAAGATATTAAGCCCTTGGAGAATCACGTACCAAAAGTACAGAAGAGAAAAGTATAAAGAAATAGATTTTGTAGGGGCAAAAAAATATGATGTTGTCCTGCAGCTATGGGGAAAAGATTATTGAAATCTTTGCCTGAACAGTGCTGTGTCATAAGCTCTCAATTAAAACCGTAATGGGAAAGGAGAATACCTGCATTTTGCAGTGCTGGGTAGCAGTGAGCTGTGTGGAGAAACCTACCTGAGCACAGCTGCAGAGGCACGTTCTGTGCTGTTTAGCTCATTTGCTCTTAGATCTGCTCTGTTTAGCTGAGCCCTGGGAGAAGGCTGTCATCGCCATATGTAGATTATTAGTATGCACTTTAATATAAAGAACTTTAGTTGAACAAGATCCAAAGACATTTGTATACAAAGCATCATTGGAAGCACCTCCCACTTCCTTTGCAAGTGAATAAATGTGTTTTCTCCGTGGTTAGAGAATCTTCTTTACTTAGTTATTGATTAGATGAGTCAAGCAGACTTGTAACCTTACCTAATGCGTTTTCACCCTCCATTTGCCCCAGCTATAGATTCAAATTTGTACTTAAATAAAAGGACTCTTCTTTCTTCCACTCCATAGTCTGCAGCTTTGGGTGGCATTCACCCATGTTGCTTATCTCTCCTTCTATGGAGCAGGGCTGCCTGCAGAAGGGGACAGATTATCCCCGGTTCCTTTTCTGAGAGTGCAGAGAAGGCAGGACTCATGGCTTCATGATGCTGTCTGTGGCGAGGCCCTGATCCCAGCTCCTGGGCTGCTCCTGTGTGCAGCTCTGCAGGGCCAGGATCTCCCCCCAGCCCTCAGGCAGGAGTGTGAGGCCTGACCTCAGCCCACTGCAGAGTCAGCATCTGATGGATGCTCCCCCTGACAGCCCCGGGACAAGCAGCAGGGTCATGCCCTTGGTTGCTGAGTGAGCTGTGTGGGGACACACGGGCACTGCGTGTAGAGAACTGCCAGTGTAAACGGGAGAGAAATTTGGATGGCAGCATAAAAGATGTCATTCCTAAAGTGTGCAAGAATACAGGCAAATGGTAATAGGTCGCTCTGGAATAAGAATCGTGAATGACAGAAAGAGAGCTGAGGATGAAAGAAAGGGCAGGTAAATGTCAACAGTTTGGCAACAGAGATAGTAAACTCTTTCAGCTGGAAGAAAGTGCTTGGAATATTCAGCAAAAGCAAGTTTGATTGTAAAATAAATTTTATATCTTCAGTCTGGCTACCTGGCTAGCAATGTTTTCCAAAGTATTGTGACAGATGTGGAGCTCAATGAAAGAGGAAATCCAACATGAGACATCCAACACCAACAAAATGTTGATGCAGAAGATGTTGTGTCACCCGAAAGGGAGGCCCCAGTCCATCTCTCACAAGAGTAGGTGCTAGCTCAAAGGGAAAAGGTATAAGAAGGAAAGTAAACAGGCCTGAGAAGCGAAACATGAAGCAGGTAGCTGGAAAGAGGGTACTGCCCTTTCTTTATGGTGAAACAACTTCCACTTGTTTGGAGTCTGTAGAGATTGACAAATGTCCACCAGCGGTGAATCTTGTCTGTGAACATGTTTCCAGTGCAATATTGTTGAAGAAGGACAAACTGAGCTGGTATTTGTCCAGTGCTGACATTTGGGGTTTTTTTAAAGCATCATTGCAGAACATGAAAAGGTTTCAGGATTGGCATTAAGATGTGGAACTTTATGGGTTGACACTAACAGATTAGCAAAGTACAGGAGTTGGTTGCTCCCATGACAGTTTGATGGCTTACGTGAAATAAAGAGTGTGTGGGTCCAGTTTCTTGTGCACGGCAGTCGCTGTATGGTTTGCACTCAGTGGTGGTGATGCTGGCACTGGACTGGGGGTGGGTGCCAATGCACCAGCTGAGCCAAGGCTGGTGGCCTCAGCAGGAGTTTTGCACCTTCTGAAAACCAAGGCATTATAAAGTCTGTGTGAACGGCCCCCACTGACTTGCTTAATAATAGCAACGATCTGGGGATTTTTCTGGGGATAAAAAATACTGTTCCAAAGATTCTCAATCCAAAACATATCATGTACATTCATTACTTTTAAAAAAATAAAAGACTCCATAATGTTCACAGCAAATATGCAGTATCAGGCAGATAAAAAAACACATTACCACAGCTCTGATGCTGCTCATCAGGCGTATTTGGTGTGGAAATAATTGGTTTTATTTGGCTTTAGAAATTAGAAGGCACAAACATCATAGCAAATGATGGGGTGCTTGTCAACTGTCTACAAAGAGTCCTGTTTTGACAAGTGTGCCGGTTATTTTAGTCTGCAAGTTGGTCTTTTCTCTTTGACTAAACACCGAGTATTTATTGTTCACTAAGTTGTTAGTAGTGTGTGTTTGTTTGGCTCTGCCATAGAGTATCCTTCTTGATCTCCAAACAGATATCCGAAAATATCTAACGGAAGGGGGAGGCAGAGAAGGTTTTCAAGTTGGGGGCACAAATACTTTTATCTTGAAGTTCCAACGAAGTCATTCACATGATTATCAAGTTGGGTTTTTTTCAAAATATCCCTTGAGCAATTCAGAAGATGACTGCGCAACAAAAAACACGCATGGTACAGCCAAAATTAACTTCTTTTTTGATTTGAACAACTGTTGTCAAACTACATTTTTGTAGCAATTGCCCAGCTCCATCTGGAGCCTTGCAGACCACAATCATAAAAAGAGTGTCCAATGTCCCATTTGGAGCAATAACCAAATGCTTCTTACTTTTCTGACAAACTATTTGTCACTATTTTTCCTCTCCCACTGTGATTTTGCCTTGTCACAGGTGCAATTTTTTGGCATTTCAAAAGCCTGTTGTTAATCTTCATTCAGAGATTATAGATCTCTGCAATATTTCTCCTTCATTATTTGTAATTTACATCTTTCCCTACCATCTAAATACTCTAATAGTCCCTGTCTCAATTCTTGTCCTGCTGTTACTGTTTACCTTCAGGTCTTACTGGTGAAATAAGTATGATTCAGTTGTGATTTTTAATTACTATAAAAGCCATGTGGCATGGATTGGTCTCTATCAAATGTACAGTTCAAACACTTGTGCACGCACCTGATTACCCTGTTACATATGAGATGAATTATTTATTGGCTGAGACCAGGACAGAGGAGAGTCTCACTTTACATCCCTCTGTCCTGGGGGGCACCGATGAGGGGGTGGGGTAGGTCTGAGTCCCTGTTGGGTGAAGAGGTGCTGCAGGGAGCAGGCGCACGTGGAGCTGCTCAGCCTTCACCTGGGACTCCTGCCACAGGGCTGGTCTGAGCTGCCTTGCAGCACCCAAGTCTGAATTTGAAAATGTGACTTTTTCAATAGATCATTTTGAACAGAGAGTAGCTTTTGAATACTTTTGAACTGGGTTTGCATGTTTTTAATCTTATATTGTTAATCCTTAAATGATAAATAGGATTGCTCTGGTCAGATGCTTTTCCCTGCAGATGTACGGTATTTCTGAGGCTCAGAGAGGGCTTCAGGGTTAATTTATATCCATTTAGCTAACTGGTGCGATTTTTGTACTTGTACCCTTTTATGTCAGCCTAAGACTGATTATGCAAATTTAGTTCATGCCTGTAAATTCATCAACACAAATTAAACCGATGTGTGAGTACACCCATGCAGAAGTTGCTCCAATTTAATTAAATCAGTATCAAAGAACACTCTCCATGCATCTGTGTGTAGACCAGGCTTTAGTAGCTTAGGTCACATAACAAAAAGTGGACAAGTCACCTGCTGTAGTCTTAAATTCTCTGAGAGAAGCTCCCTCTTTTGCAACGTGCAATTTTACAAGGCCAGGCAAGCAGGAGACTACTCTTTACCTCATTGCAAGTCCTACATAGCAATGCAAACATTCATTTTATAAATAAATAGAAGCTGTGCTGATTATAGCAGCAGTTACATAGCATCCTAATTAGGTTTCTTGGTTTATGGGGTTTGTTGTCTTTGCTGTAAAGAAAATCAAATTCAAACGGTGAAACTGATTTCTAAAATCATCTAAGAAAAAAATCACTCCTGGGCTAAAAGCCAGATGAAGCCATCGGATGGACGTGAGTGCAGCCCCCATTTTCCTGAGCAGAAAATGCTGTGTTCATCTCAGAACAGAATCTGTCTCTTCCAGAAGCCTGACAGGGTGTTTAAGGGAAACAAGGGAAGCGGTATTTGTAAAAGCAGGCATTGTTGTAAACAAGGGTGCTCACACTGCTGGGGTTTCAAAAGTGGATCCTGAATACTCAGCGGCAGGTGGGGCACAGAGTACATAACTTCTCACCATCCAAGAAGAATTTCATAGTGAATTAGAGAGATAAAACAGCTTAGGGCATCACACCGTTTTCCTTATTCTAATGAACTCAGTTGATGATGATAAGCTGCTGTTCCCGTGTTCCTTTCTCTTGTCGTAGACCAAACAGTGCTGCCGCGGAGTTTCGTCCACATAACAATTATTGCAATTCCTTTTAGGTGTTTTAGAGTTTTAACATTTGATGCACCCTTCTTTCTCCTCTCACCTGTCCCTTCCCTTTGGCTGCAGATGGAGAACTGCTGAATGAGTTGAACCAAAACTTAGTAAGTGGGAAAAATTGGAAATTTGCTTCAAAAGTGCACTGTGCTCCCAACTAAAATATTGGCATAAATGCAAACGTAATGAACTGAAGAAACAAAATATTAGCTCTTTTCTTACATCAGTAGATTAAATCAGAGATTACATTATTTTCTTTCAAGCTTTTTTGCTGCCTGACATGGATAGGTTACCCCTGTAAGTTTAACTTCTCTTCTGCATTTCTAGTCTTTATTGCTTTTCTTCTGATCTGATTCTACAGCTGCAAACTTTTGGAAACCGCTGCAAACCAGGATGGCACAAATAGTTAAAATGACAGGTCCTCCTTCTTCATTTTCATCTCCTTTCAGTGAAGAAAATCCTAACCTACATTGTTATAATAGAAAAGTTTTAATTTTTCACTTCCTGCTCCAGGAGAGTAAAAGTGCCGTCCTCACATGTGTCCAGTGAGTGTGTCATTGTCAGCTTTGGTTACAGAGATATTGGGGTTCTGACCTTCACTGACATTGCTGGCAAATTTTGACTGACATCACACAACACTGCAAACCCCGATGCACCTGCCCGTCCTCCTAGAAAAAACCTTTTGTCTTTAACAGTGTTCTGGTGCTTCTGACTGTACAATATCCTAGGTGCTAAAACACAAGGTAAACCCAGCGATATCTAATTACACTTTCCAAATGCAGTCTGGAAAGGCATTTGCAGTTCTTGTGTAATCAGCTACCACTTCTATGGTAAATTTTAGTGAGGGTGTAAAAGATATCCTCAGTGTCCAAATTTAGAGTGTGTATCAATAATACCCAGTGCCAAGTGCCAAAGCCGTGTTCTGTGGACACTGTTCACGTTTACTTCCTTATTCTCTACTGTGTGGAAAGAATGCTATTTTCACAAAAGCATTGTATGTGAACGTGTGATAGATACGTGGCAAAGGCATTCATAGACTCTGAGGATCAAGACCAGACTGAAGGCTGTCCACAAGTCAGAGTGCAGTTTGTGTTTGGTAGCTCTGCAGGCAACTCCAAGTAATTAAAAAAAAAAAAAAGAACAGATTTTGCCTTCCAATCACCTCATGTCTCCAGGGAACAGTGTTCAGTTTATTAATATCTTAGTACAGCAGCCGTGCTTGGAAAGACAGAGGTTTTCACCAGCCACCCTGGTGCATGGGTCCTGCAGGTGCCCCCGATGGGTTTGTTGTGCCACCCTGCAGGAGCACATGCTCTCATGGCCAGGGTCAGTTACCGTGGTGTCCATTTGGGGCACTTTTCAGGCAGCTTTTGAGCTGCTTGAAGGTTGTGGAGAACAACAAATGGTTTGCTTACAGGCTCCCTGCCACAGCATGCCCGGCTCCCTGGGGACAGTGCCTGGTTAACCCTGAGGTCTGACCCACTCATGGGCTCTTCTCAGTCCTGGAGCTGTGCAACCCCCTGCCTCTTCCCCAGAGGTGAGCCAGATGGACAGGTGACAGCCCGTCGGTAGGACCCTGCTTGTGGCCTGCATTGTGTCCTAGGCTGTTCTTGACTGCCAGTGGGACACTGCCCAGGGCCCTGGTGTGAGCCCAGCCTTGTGCCCCCGCACCAGCCTGAGCAGGAAGAGGAGCATTAGGGCCCCTAACAGCATCACCAGGTGCGTGGTGCAACATCTCACAGCACAGAGAGAACCTCTTGCCCCTGCCCAGGTGCAGCTGCATCTTGCTCTGCTGCCCCTCTTCCAGCCCAAGCCATTTCACGCCATGGGCCAAATAACTCATCTTCCTTTCCAAGTCTCCCTCAATCTCTCTCTCCTCGTCTTAAAAATATTCAAAACATTTTAACAGTCTTTTCAGTGTGGTTGTTATTGACCCCATATGAACAGAATCTCTTGCCCTCTCCCCTTGACACCCTTGATCAGTTTTTTATTAAAACTGTCAGGCTGTGGTCCTTTAATATAATTTTTACTGCATTTTAAATTATTTCTGGAATTTTGTATTGTGTCCCAAATGCTTAAAGAGAGTGAGGAGATTTATAAATAAAATTATTTTTATTACACTGTAAAAGAAATCGTAGCATTAATGCTGCAATGATAAGATAAAGTATGTGTGGAATCCCTTTTCCTACATGCAGTGTGCTCCAGGAAATTCTGCTTATATGCAGTATTACAAATGAGCTGGGCTAACCCAGAACAGCATTCTCAGTACCAATCAATAGACTATGAACACATTAGTATATTAGCAGTTTATGACAGTATTTAGGATCACACAGTACAATAACAGAATACAGTATCTTTGAGACACCAGCAGTCACATTGTCTGGCGTGGTGTGAGTCGCCAGTCCAGCTCCTGTTGGTGCCTGGGCAAAGCAAACAGCTTTTGCAGGTACTGGTTGTTTTTGCAGTAGGAGTACCCTGTGCAAAGGTCTCTGATACAGCATGTTTGAACAATCGTCACTGTATCTTATCTGCTCGAGGTAACAAAGAGATTCAAATCTGGGGGCACCTAAGCAGGGCTGTGGTCACAACTGCTAAACAGTATGCTGGAAAGTTACCTGAATTTTAAAAATTAATTGTGAGAGCCAGAAAACGCCTGGTAACTCATTCCTTTACTCTTGACAGTACTTCCTTTGATGGCCTTTGTTCCAGTCCTGCAAAAACTTAATCAGGCTCTTACTGAAATTGCTTCTGTGGTGAGCAACGGAAGAAAGGAAAATGTAAAATTTGTTAATGGGGATGTTTCTGTCATGGAGAGGGGCTTTATTATATGTCACCTGGGGATCTCAGTATCTACCTAATGAAGACTTCCTGAAAATGGAGATAGATTATGCAATATTGATATGATTCCCCCACTCAGAGAAAAAAATGCCTTTCCCAGCTCTTCCTTTTCCATGCAAGAAGAAAAAAAACATTAGAAAACAAGCAGTGTGAAAGCAAGCACACAACAGGGGATGACAGCACGTGGCAGAGGAGGAAGTCCAGTCTGTGGTTCCCCCTGTTGTGCCTTGCCGCGTGCAGAGGAACCTGTAGGGGATGGGGCAGGACAGAATTCAGACATCTCCCTCTCCTTGTGAGCCCAGGGGGAGGCAGGGTGGGGAAGGGCATTCTCAGTATTTGTTTGGAGTGAGGAGCAAAGTCAAATTCAAGAACACAGCAGTGCTGGCAAAAGTAGAACTTAAAATAAAAGTGACAGCACAGATTTGGAGCATCTGCTGCCAGAGCTAGAAGCCATCCCGAATGCAGGAAGGTGGTTTGTGATGGGAAATGCATTTTGTCTGAGAGAGCCCTCCAGGATGTTTCCAGCCACAAAGAGGATGAGGAGCTGATATTGCTCACTGCAGGAGCATTTACTTGTCATTCACAAGGTCACAGTGCTCTCTTCATTCAGATCCTTCCTGGAAAGCTCCTTTTGCTTCACTGCCTCTGAGAGGGTAATGGCTGGGTAGAGGAGGACACCCCTCCTCACTTCTGCCTCCCCTAAAAGAGAGCTGGAGCAAAATAAATTCCACATGCGGAATGCACATACCCGGTGCCCACAGCAAAGGGAACCTCCCTATCCCTTCTGTCCCCAGCGGACAGGCAGGAAGGCTAAAGCACCTGGCAAGGTGGAAGGGGAGATTGCTGCGAAAGAGGTGGCAAAAGCAAGACTGTTCAGCCCTTAAAGGATTAGGAGTTCTGGCTTTGTGCCTGTGACAGAGATTCGTTTCAAACAGAGAATGAAGCCCCTATTCAGTAGGTGTCCACGGAAAAGGCTGCCCACAGCTGCCAGGCCACCAGAGCCACAAGGTTGTTTGAGAGCAGCTGGAGGGGCAGCATAGGCAGCCAGGGAAAGGCCCTCAGGACTGTAGGAAGTGCTTCAGATCATTGTGGTCCGGTCAATCCTGAACCAAAGGACTGGTGGCCAAAGGACAATTTCTTCCTGAAAGAACAAGTGTTTGCACCAAACCCAGTGAGCTCCAAGAAGCATTGGAGTTGCAGTAAATTAGACCATCCTTAGAGTTACTTTATGTATATTTTATACACCTAATGCATTTGAATCTGTCTAAGCATCTAGAAATCATCTGAGTTACCTTTGAATCTCTGTAACACCTTGCAGCACTTATTCACCAGACAGTGCTTAGGGAGTCTGCTAAATGTCCTCACTTAGTGCCTGCAGTCCCAACGCGCCAGGCTTGCCTGAAGGCTGTAGCTTAATAGTTTTAGTCAGACATATTTTCCACAAGTACAGAAAAACTTTTCTTCAGAGGAGAATTGGTTCCACCACATTTTCTGTTCCCACCTCCTTGTTCTCTCACTGGCTCTGCTGGCAGGGCTTCCCCAGGATCTGAAGTAGCAGAACTCGCTGTGTCTTAGAAATATCAGGTTGTTGCAAGAGCTTGGCTAATGACATCTTCCAAAATGCATTTTCTAGAACAAGAGCTTTTCCCTGTATGTACTTATCTACTGGCTCCCTGCGTAACAGGTGTTATGTGAAAAGCTTCAAGCAACCAGGTGTTGTCAGGAAAGGGCTCAGCATGCTCAGTGCATCCTACAGATAGAGGAGAAAATGGTAAATATTTTGCACTATATGGTGCAATTTATATTTCATAATGAAATCATAATTATCTTTTCCTAACAGTTTATTTTAAAATTGTTCGAAAATAAGTTAGCAGCAGTTCTACCATGGCTCTGGAAGATTTAGACAAACATTTGTTCATAACAGCCATTTTTTTGAAGTATTAAAAAATTGTTCAGTATTGACACCAGATATATCTAGGTCCTGCTCTATAACAGCACTGTGAGATACACTATTCTATTCTACTTTTCTCTCCATTTGTTTATTAATCCAAATATATGAGTCTTGTGGACTTTGTGAATGATTGAAGTGTATGGCATTGTGTGTCAGACTTTTTTCAAAGCTCATAAACGATCAATATATCTTTGAGAGGGAATCTGATTTCTGATACATTTATGTTAATAAGAATGGAAACACGGGCCACTGGAAATTGAGAGATAAATCAATAGAGAGGTTGGACCTTCAAGAAGTTCAGTGTACAATAAAATAGACAGCGGAATATGCTTGCTGCTCGTCGTCAGTGCTCAGAGTGACTACAGCTGACCAACAAGGTAAATCAAATCTGTTGCCAATACATTCTTCTGCTGTCCAGATAAAACAGCGGACTAAGCCGGTGAACTTTCACCTTTCACCCGAGCTCTCTAAGCCAAAGTACAGATTAAAAAAAATCAATAACCCCAATCGATGGGAAAATATTTTTAGTCTCTAACTGAACGATATGTTTTGACAAGGCCAAAGAGGCACACAAAAGAATGGGAAAAGATAAAAGACAGAAAATTAGGATTTTGTTTTATTGGTTGAAGTAGGATCACTATTCATTCCCCCGTCCTACAAATCCCATTGACACTGGCTAAAATTATCTCACAGGAAGGAAATAAAATGAAAGGTTATGAATTCATTAAATTGTCTGATTTACTGTGTATCCTTGTAACATGTTATCTTTACTGTTTTTTGTTGCCATTCTTGGACGCTGAACATTGAGAAGACTTTTGGAATCCGCGAACATGGAAATGGGCACTGTGAGCATGTTGAAGGGAAGAAAAATGTTAACAGCTTGTGCCTTTTGCTCCTGCTGCTTTTCAGCTCTGAACCCGGCATCCCTAACACATAAACCTCAGAATACAGGGAACCCAAAGCAAGATGCCTGTGGTGCAGCGCTCGCAGACCATTGTAGGGTGAGGAGAGGTAGGATAGGAGTTGAGAACATAAACATGAGGGTCTCAGACTGACAGGGGAGCAGTGGGAGCAGGGCTTCTGCGGGTCTGCCGGGTGCTGCTGCGTTTCAGGGCACTGTGTGTGGGCAGAATTTCCTATCCCTTCCAATTAATAAGGTTTATGCAGCACTTGAACGTTTTTCCCAAAAGGGAATCAGAAAACTCTTTTGCATATTAACGTGTTATCTGAGTGGTCAAGGGGTGATTACAGCCAAGCAAAAGGTGATGGGTAGCATTGGATTGTTTTATGAACACTGAGTTTTTGCTGTTCTTGCAGTTGCAGTATTTCTTGTTGCATGTAGCAGGACCCACACTTTGCTGGCAGCCCCAGCTCCCTGGGAGTCTCCAGGCTGAAAAAGTGCAACAGCAGATAGCAGCCAGGCAGGCACCTGGCTGGACAGAGGGGAACAAGAATCAAATGCGCTGTGCAGAAGTGGGAGCAGGGCTGGCTCTGATCAGCACTGACACACACACACACCCCCTTTGGTGCCTGCTTTGCTGGAGTGGTTTCTCGTCTGAGATTGTGATGGCCATAGTGCAGTTTCTGAGGGGGGGCATGGGGATGCATAGAGATGATGTTATTGCCTTCTCATTTCCTTATGCACTTGCATCTGTCACTGCCTTTTGCATTAGGGAAGAGCCTTTAGGGTTCATAAGTTTCACAGGCAAGAGTCTCCTTATTCCTAGTTCTTACCTCATTTTAATCCAGGATATAATTGCAATAAAATCAAATGCCATCTTTTTGAACTACTTCTCCCTAATTTATTTGATCATTATTTTCACATTCAGCAAGTGTTTCATCTTGGTTTTCTCTCACTCACTTTTCAGAATGAACTATCTTGAAGCTTTCGTGGAGTAGTGTTTACAACACAAACTCACATGATTGAAATGCTGTAGGTAGCTCTTATCGTCCTTGAAAGCTTTCAACATATGCAGTGAAGTATGATGACTGCTAGAATTAATTAGAGAAAACAGATGTCAAGCATTTGCCAGGAGTTATTTAAAGAAAATCTATTGTGTACTGATAGTTGATGGTAGGGTTAGAAATGTTACTAGAGCCGAGAAATACCTAAACATATTTCTGCTTTGTAGAAAGCATACCTAAAATACATTGAAAAGACCAGTTTGGTCACCCATAAAAGAATGTAACAGCAGAATAACGTAATGGTGGGCATATTTTTTTTCTTATTAATGCTTCTGTGAGACCCTTAAAGATGATAGGATTGCCTGGGTTGTGAGTAGGAGAAGAATTTGACCCCTGGGACGGCTCCTGATACATTCATGGGCAAGGTGAGACCTGGGATACGGAGCCCATTTCTCCAGCAGAGGCATTGGGAAATGAATCTTTCAGCAATGACAGGAAGAATTAGGAGAGTCACTTGGCCCTGGCTCACATCCCATCTCCAACAAGGAAATATCTTGCTCCTTTTCCTATGCAGATTATACCTATGTTTCCATCCTCAGCATCCACCAGCTCACCGACAGAAGGAGTCTGAATGCTCTTCTCTCTGCAGCAGTCAGTGCACCCCATAGCCCATTCAATCCTTTCTGCTTAAATGACTGATGTCCTGGCCTTCATAATTCTGTCAAAGAAAACATACAGCCTTCATCTTTGTTATCTTTCATTGTGCCTAAAGAGGTCAGAAGTTCAGAGCAGCTCGTGTAGATGGCCTGGATGAATGTAAATGTGTCCATCACTTCTGGAACAGAAACCTGCGAGACAAAATTGACAGTCTTCTTCCCACAAGTTCTGTGTGTGCAAGCAGGAAACTTGCCTTCCACTGGTGTTTGTGCTGTCATACAGCAATAACGGGAAGCACAGGTACGTGAGAGTGAAGCCAGAGCCGCTCACAGAAAGAGCAGATGAACGTTGGTAGGAAATGCAAGGCTTCTCTCATCCATCACTATTCACATTCCCTTCCTTGCCTGCAGGTAGAGGCGCTGAGACTTATTGGATGGGATTCAGTTTACCTATCTTCAGACATTTATAGTGTGGGTATCTCTATCTTAGCTTGTTGTCTAGACTCTTGTGAAAGTCGATAGAGAGAAGCAAGCAGTTTTAAGCCCAATTCATCTCACCTCTTTTAGACACCTTCTTTAGGAAAAGATGAAGCTTTCCCTAAAACTGCCTGTTTCTCTCTAGTGGCTTAGGGACAATTTAGGCTATTAAATCAGGTGAAGACATTTACACTGTGCTATCTACATGTGGTGAAGCCCACCCTGCTAGCACATTTGATAATATTTTTCCCGGTCAGATGAGCTTAATGGGACCTTTCTGGCCCCAGTAAATTACCCAGTATTCTCCTGGGCTTTTCCCCCTCCCAAGAAGCAAAGTCAGTCATATAAAATTGTCGTCTTTTGGGGCTCAACATGTTTCCCTGACACAGGTAGAGGCAGTTTTTCAGGTCAGGGGTCTCTAGGCCAGCCTGCCTAGCAGCCCTGGAGCGTGGCGAGCACTGCCCCTGCTCACATCTGGGAGCTCCATGTCTCCCTTTCTCCCTGCTACTCCCCACGCACTCGCCTGCTGCCGCCTGCCTTTCGGAGCCAGTCTGGGAATGCCTCTCTGCCTTCCTCTTCTCTGCCAAGGATTATGGTTCTGCACCCACACACTTCTGTTCAGGCCCTGGATAATGGCTTTTGCTGCTCCTGCTGTCGCTATATGAGAGCCATTTAATTGCATCTTCCATTCAGCCTGAATAAAGGGTGAGTAGGACATCTATTTGCTTTGACCAGGCTTGTGATTGATGCAACTGTTAATACTTTCCAGCGTAACACAATCTTCCCTCACCTCCCAAGGATGCTCTGTTGGTAACATGTCCCTGCATAACTTTTTCAAGGGCAGATAGAAAGCAATCGAAAAGGGGAGAGCTGGCAGTGGAGCGGGCAGTGAGCCTCTGCCCCGTTACTGAGGGGTTGCCTCTTGCCAGCTTCTGTCCCACCCTGCACTGCTGCCCTTGGCGTCAGCAGAAAAGGTGCTGTTTCTTTGCTCAGCAGTCATTCCTAACACGCCACTGGCAACTTCTTTGTGCAGATCTGCCTGCAGTGTTGTGCCAAGAGACACACCTTCTGCTTTGGCTATGTAATGAGCTTGCATTCTTCCAGGTAGAGCTGAGGAAAGTCATTTTCTCAACAGGGCTGCACTGAGCAACCACCCATCGCTTGTCTTGACACGGTGAGGCTGTCAGGGGTGGCAGCAAAGGACACTGGTGATTCTCACTCCAGTCTGACACTGTACCACATGGGATCCCCCAACATGGGCAGGGAGAGCAGCCCCCTCTCAGACCTAGAGAGATGCCGTGTGTCTGGAGGCAACAGTTGCACCCAGAGAACAAAAAGCATATCATAATTAAGAAAGCACTACACAGGAAGCTCCTCAGTAAAACGGGTACAACTTGTGTTACATTTGTGGTGCCACATGGCAGATTCTAAGCCATCCTTCAGGCTACTGTGAGTCCTAGGAAAAATATAGCAACGTGTAAGAACACAGGGAGGGAAGGAAGGGAGAGAGAAAGAGACAATGACTGCAGCCACCAGGAGAATAACCACAGGGCTGCCAGGGAGGCTTCTGGGCAAACCACTTCACTCCCTGTTAGGAACAAATGCCCCCTGGGCCCCCCAACAGGAGCACATTTAACTCAGTTTCCCTTTTTAGTAACCCCAGTAGAACTGGTTGTATTCAGAGCTTTTCAGCTGAAGACCACCATAGTTACAGCAGTTTACCCAAGCTGCAGGCTTGTTCTAACACAACATAAATGAGCATGGTTCATAAATAGCAGTCAAGCCAGAATTACCTGCAAATGTAAGGGTGCTCCACCAAGGTAAGCTGAGGGTGGCAATGACACCACAGGCAGGAGGTATCCTACACTGTCAGAGTGCTGCAGGGGCAAAATATGGCAGGTGCTCTGCAGAAGTTGGCTATTACATGGCCAAGATGCATTGTTGAAAACAGGAGGAGAAGCAAAAAGCCTCCCAACATCTGCACCCAGGCATTCAACGGCCCTGCCTTCAGCATGGAAACAATCCCATTACTTCTGTGCAGTCATCAAGCACTGCTATCAATAGGAACCTATCTCAGACACCCTAAAGTGTCATTAGTCATTCAAGAATCAGCAGTAGGTGCTAAGCAGGACTGGACTGTTCCATAGGATTGCAGTCAGTGCCATTGACTGAGCAGGACAGGACAGACAGGCTTGCTTATACCTGTGCTTATTTGCTTGTTAGCACTTGATTTCTGACAAACATCAAGTCTGGTGGTGGTTTAGGTCTCTGGCTTTGCTTTGGGATGCACTGCCGCCACAGAAACAAGAGAGCAGGATGAGGTCAGGTGGATGGTCTGTGACTTATCTTGAGAGGCCAGACAAGTGTCTGCCCTGACCTGCCTCCCTCATGGTCCTCTGTACCTCTGTCTTCTGCCACGTGCCTCTCGCTACCTATTGCAAACACTCACGGGTTTGTGCTGTTATCTGGAGCAGATCGTGCTGCTCTTTCAGACCCCTCCGGAGCATTACTGTTTACAGTGAGGTGAGAGTGGAAAACACTGAACAATTTCTTAGTACAAAATACTTATTTTTAGTTGGAAATAACACAAGAAATAGACTAAACATTTTGAAAGCTTATTGAAAATTGTAAGAGTTACAGGGCTAAATGGAGTCCTTGCAGCTCAATAGGAAATAGCCGTAGAAGACTCAAGGGAGGTGAAGTTTTGAAACTTAGAGAATAATTGTAGAACTATCAATCCTGGGGAATAGGAAGATAATTTAGATACTATAGAGCCTCATAGTGGCTTTCTGCTATTTCTGTCATAATTTTCTGCCGTGTTATTTTCTGTCAAGCCTTACGATATTTCTATAATGACAAACCCATTTCTTTCCCCAAAACTTATCTTTGAAAATTATACACAAGGTCAGAGTTACACAACTGGACACTCCATTTATTATCAGGAACAAGAAAATCTGTCTGAGCCACATCACCCGTTGCAGCTGTCCACTAATAGAGTGAAATAGGTTGCAGGGAGAGTAACTGAGCGGTAAAGAGAGGCACTGCAGGTGACAGAACAAGAGTGATAGGAGAAAGATCAGCAAAACTAAAAGCAAGAGAAGATATATCAGTGGCAACAAAACCAAATCAAGCTAATGTCTTCTCAGGGTAAAATACAGTGACTCAGTAAATGAGCTAAAGAAAGACGTGTGACAAAAGATCTATGTAGCAAATTATTTTATTCATAAGAAGATCTGACTGACACCCTTTTGCGACTGGAGTTTATCCCAATGCAGGAGTATTTTCAAAGTGACCATGGTAAAGTTCTGACTATCCAGTAAATACTTTGATTCCTAAAATGTGCTGATGCACACATTGCAACTTTTGTTTTTAGTGCTTTCCTGTAAATTCATGATGCATCTTCCAGTTTGGGGTGAGGAAGCATCACAAAAGCAAACTGAAATATTTACTACAGGTTGTTGGAAAATAGAGCTCAGCCCTGGGCCCCCGAGTTGTGAGACACTCCCACAGAAGCTGACAAGAATCGCAGTGTTAAATGCATGAATTTTCTGCAGGTTATAAATAAAGACCATCCCCATAGGGTACATAGGCTCGTACCAAGAGCTGAATTGCACACATAGAAAACCTAAAAAAAGTTGTGAAACCACTAGTGGTGAAAATGTGATGAAGGCTGTGCTTCAGGGCTCATTTGAGTGGCGCGATGCGCTATGAATCTCCACTCGGTGGAGGGCCTGTCTTCAGGAGGGGTGTGATCAATAAATCATGTGCGAATTATATTTACTCAATATGTCAAGGTGTACTCCAGTCTGGAGTGCCCAGGCCAGTGCCAAGGGCTGGTGCTATCTTTGCATGTCTCACATTCCCGATGCTGAATTAGGGTTCGCTGTTGAGAAATGCAGCTCTTATCACTTCCTTCCCGAGGGAGGGGAACTGGAAGGAAAGCAGTGATGGGAAATGGCACACGTGATGAGTGGGGTCCCTGGAACACCCACGCAGGGTGCGATGTGTTGCTTGCCAGGGACAAACCAAGGAAGCCATTCCCTGGTGTCCAAGGCAAACAGACAGAGTGCCGGGCTGGGGTCTCCTGGAGCTGTCGGATAGGGCTGTTGGATGGTCTGAAACTCTGAAACCATTGCTGACAGTGCAGTGCTGGAACTTCTGGTTGGCACACAGGACGTACACAGGCAGGGCAGGAGATCCAGGCATCTTAGAGCGTCTTAGAAATAAGAATTGTGCTATTGAGAGATTTTTTCACCTTCTACTGATGAATTATGTTCTTAAAGACCTGATACAAGGGACACTGAAGTGCCGGAGAGATGTAATGCTGCGCTCAGTGTGCTTTGGATCGGGCTTTAACATCCTGATTCCTAATTCACAGCTATCATGTTCCTTTTGCCCAGCAAACCCACATCAACATCAGCCCCCATTGCCTGCAACAGCCCACTGCCCTGCGGAGCCTGCTGCATGTGCAGCCCAGTTCTTCCAGTGCCCAGAAGAGTTTCCCCCATCTCCAGGCACAGTCAGAAACAGCAGCAGATCAACCAGAAAACCAGCAAGACTTGGAAATAGCTTTCTGCAAATTTAAGAGGTCTGAGAGACTTTTTTTGTTTTAAAAAAGAGAAATCAAGCTAAATAAGCCCAAGAGACTTACCTTGCATTTAGACCTGGATGGTGGTTTGTGCTGGTTTTCCTCTCCATTCTCCTGCACACATATGGTGATGGGGGGGAAGGAGGGAGAATAAGAGCTGTAAGAAGTGTAATTGATGGGAAAAGAGGTCCAGATGTGTGCACCAGATCCAGTCACTCTCCAAAATGTAATCCTTGTTTGTCTATATGATGGGAATAATAGGCTTCCTCACAGGGGTACTGGGAAGATCAATAAATAGTTAATGTTGGTCTAGGGAAATGCACGATGCCTGCAGTGTAAATCAGAAGTAACCCATTGAAATGCATGTAGTTGCATATGGATAGACCCAATATAAAAATGAGCAGATACAGTTTCCTAAAAGAACAGTTCTAGTCACCCTGTGAACATTTTCTCCTATATGTGGGGCAGAGTGTGGACTTTAGACAAGATGCTATGCAGGTGTAAACCTGCACCATTTCATCAAGACTACTGGAAATCTATCAGTTTTAACAAGAGCAGGTCCAGCCCCTGATATCTACCGGTCACGCAGCCTTTAATCATGCTGTAGTTTCCACTTTTCAAACTCCCCGAAGTCAGGCTTGAGGAATCTGCATTTTAGAGCCCCCAGTATCTCATCAGTGCTGCGTTTTCAACAAATTAGACCAGGCAGCACAAATGTGGGGGTGAGTTTTTAAACGTTCATGTAATTTTCAACTCTCATGCCCACAAGGTCTCATACTAAGTATTGCATAGTGATATTGCATAGTGATATTGGAGAAAATAACAACTGCGTACTCACAACAGCAGGTTCTTGAAAGGCAGGCATGTTCAGCTTCAGCACAGGCCTCTCTTGCCATCTCTCTGGTGCTCTGTACCAGCTCATAATATGAGGGAATACAGCAATTTCTGTAATGCAGTAAATTCTAGCCAAGAAAGCAGATGCTAAGGACAGTGGTTAAACTGAGGCAGCTGTGAAGGGTGTTCACCGAAGGTGGGGTGTGAAGGCAGTGTGTCACTTGGGGCCAGCCAGCAGGGCTGGGCCTGCCTGTCCTCTAGGTGTTCAGAGAGGCAGGTTAAGGCCCACAAAAGGTGTTTTTGCTACAAGCAGGCCAGTCTCTAAGGAGATAAAGGAGCAAAAATTCCTGTGAATCCAAGTGGATCCGACAAAGTATTGTAAAAGGAGGATAAGGAGAATACAAACAAATGGCAGTTTCCTGGTCTGAGCAGAGCTGGTGAGTGTTCGGCCCCTGCGCCGAGGTTGGCCCCCACAACCTAGAAAAATCATTAACAGATCTTTTAAGGGAAGAGAGGAGAGCGATTTCCAGTGGGCCTCTCAAGCAGGAATTTGCGTGTCTGTGTTCCCTCAGGGAGTGGCAGAGGGGAGGTCACACATGTGAGTACAGGGATACGGAGCTGAGATGTTGTGGTGTCCTGAGAGGAGAGCAAGGCTGGGTATTGTGCTTGCCAGGTCTGTAGGCTCACCTGCTCACGTGTGCATGCTCCGAGGGGAGGCTGGGAAGCAGATATCAAATAACTTAAAGGTGTTTTTCACAAAAGTTGCCTGCAGTGAAACTTCTGTCAGCCCTATGGATGGAAAAGTGCGATTGTATTTGGAGGTCAGCCCCTCATCTGCTAAGGTCCTTTTCTTCTTGCTGTGCCGTAGTGTATGCTCTCCAACTGTCACTTCTTCTGTGGAAGCCTGAGGGCTGTGGAAGATGAAGAAGAGTAAGAACTTACCTGAAGTAAGGGCCAAGGGGCCCAACCAGGGTGAAGCGTCAGCATCTTCCACACTGGGGCTGGCCCTGGAGCCAGGGCGCGGTGGCCGCTGGGACATTGCTTCCCAGCTGAGGAATAGCGTGGCTGCCAGCAGCAGGCGTTTCCCACCATCACGACGGAGACAAAGCGTAGAGGTTCCGCCTCGGAGACTGGGGAGAAAGTGCAGCTGATCCCTGAGCCCGTGCTTGCCTCTCTGAGGAGCAAAACAAGCCGGATTGCTTTTTGTGGTGTGAATATCTGTCCACTTGGAGCTGTCTTGCAATGGCACTGATTTCATGGAAGGCTCTGGACGCCGTCAGCCAGGGATGACTGCTGACCCAGGCTGCATTTGGACTGGTCACTAGAAGGTGGAAAGTGGTCTGTGTCCCTTCCACGGTTCAAGTCTTTGGAGCTATCGAGTCTCCAGCGGGCTCTGGCATTGATAACACACATGTACATGAGAAGATGCAGAGGTTTGCACTCATACAGCACGGTCGGGGAGCGTGCCCTGCCCTGATGGACTGGAAAAGGAGAAGTTGCACTGACCCAGTAGAAACGAAGGCATCACAGTTACAAGAATGTTTGCATGCACATCAAACACCTGTTAATGACAGGGAAAAGATCTGCGGGGAAGCACTTGAGGTTTTTAGCCAAGAATAAGTGGTTGGATAGGCAGGGATATGCCAGCTTTCCTGGAGAAGAAGGAGTCGAGAGGCAGAGTGTGGGAGTGGAGGTGTGCATGCTGGGTAGGGAGAGGAAGAAAAACCTGGCACATTTGCCAGTAGCAAATTGGGCTCCCGCGTGGTCTAATTCCTGCTTCACCACAGACTGCTAACACAGCTTGGATAAAAAGGGAAGAAGGGAGAAAAAAATCTATGCAGGAGGCTGCAAGAGCACATAGAGTCTGTTCTGAGCTCCTTCCACAGGCAGACAGAAATCAATAAATCAATAGGAAATGTTCGCTGGCTGTAAAATGGGTAGAGAAGCCAGTGTCAAGCTGCTTTAAGATGGATGGACAGTAGGTTTGCAGTTTGCAGAAAGGCTAGAGGTGACTATCACCTTGAGATGGGATCAGCGGCCAGCAGCCCAGCAAGGCTTTGAACCTCGAGTTTATGATTAAGGGCTGGGGCATGGATTGAAATACTTGTGTGTCCCCCGAACAGCCCCCCCTGGGCTCCGCTGGCTCTGCTCCTCGGTGGCTCCGGTGCGCTGGCAGCCAGGGCGCTGGCCCTGCTGTGCCACTTCATTGAAGTTGGGACTACAGAAGACTGAATAAAAATTGACTGGATGCCTGGTGGTAGTGAGGATTGATTGAAGACAGGCAGGGGTTTTCTACCCCACAGTTGGATTTTTTCCTTTCTATGAAGGCTTTGACGTAACGTAGGCAATGATTCCTATTCAGAGTATTGCACCTTCCTTCTCTCTGTAATGAGACAGCACAGGGACACGGAGCGGTGCCAGAGATGCTTAGGGAAAGCTGGGATGGGTGGTATCCTGCATGTCTTTTAAAGGCAAAGGATTTGCAAGGGCTGGGCCAGCGGTACCTGCAGCTCACTGTATGTCTCCATGTGCCTGTGCAGCTCCAGAGCGTGGCTGCTCCTCAACTGGTGTTTTCAAATGCAGAGATGATCTTCGCTGTGGTGAGGCTCCGGCAGAGACAGACTAAATCTGGCTTCAGGCCTCCCCCCTTCCACAGCCTTCCCTCCAGGCCTTGCATTGCTGCTTATCCTCTTCTTTGAGGATAGATGGACTCTCTTAACCTCTTGTAACCGAGACTTTCTCTTGTAGCCCTCAGAAGCAATAGATTTTGGCGCAGCTTCTTGCTCCTGCCAGACCAGTCTCTTCGCAGCGCCATCGCTGCTGCGCATGAGGCATTTCTGTTGCTTTATGCAGTGACCTGTTAAGGGTGAGCCTGCTGCCAGGCTGCCATGGCCCTGCCCAGGGCCTCAGGCAATGCAGCAGGGACAATTCTGACCACGGTCAGTTAGCACTGCACAAGATCACTTCTTTCCTTTAACAGCAGGTTTTCCAAGACACCCTTCTTGCAGCATACACAGATGAATTATAAAGGGTAGAGGACCTCAGTTTCCCTGCTTGCACTTGGCAGCTTAAGTTCACACACTGCGGTATTGACTGCATATGTGTATTGAAGTATTACGCTTTGGTGTTAAGAGCCTGACTTCAAGGAACTGCACCCAAGAAGTGTAAAGTTTACTTTATAAGGTTTTTGTTTTCATTCACTCTGGTGGGCCAACAGTCTGCTCAATTTTAAATAGCATTTAGGCAAGAAGATACCAGAGTTTAGTACGTGCATTAAAACAGAATAAAAATTTAAGTTCAATCTGGCAAAATGGTACCGGGTGTATTTTGTAAATGCTTTCCTGAAGTTACACGTAGTCACATTTCTCATAATGCTGCTCAGGTTATCAAGAATCCAGTTTTCTGGCGTGTTTGATGTATCTTTATTTCACTCAGGCTTACTCAGTCTCATTGGTGAACCCAACCGGCTCTTTGCAAGTCTGTTTTCAGATTTAGTCTGTGTGTTACACTGCAAAATACCTACTTGCTTTGAGGAATTTAAGAAATGAGAAAATATCTTAAGTCGAAGGAAAATCATCTTCTTAATCTCTGTTGGATGGCCCAGTGATTCTGTCAAAGTTGGTGATGACACAGGTGTGAAGAGTATTGGAAATAGAAACGGGCTTTGTCAATACTTATATGTTCCAGCAAAGAGAGGGTTACCCAGGGAAACCTCTGGAGGAATCATTTACAATACCTGAACCATAATGAAACCCCACTGAAGCTAATGGGAGCTTTAGCTTTGAATGAACTTTGACTTAAGTCAAAGAGTAAAATCCCAGGGTTGTCCTTTTTCACTACACATGCCCAGAACAATGGATATCCTTTATTACAAACACATTCTGTGCTTAACGGGCTGAGTACACCTGTGATGAGAAGAGCCAGAATTTTCCATTTGAACCCCTTACTTTCCTGCTAGCGGTGAACAGTGCAATCCACAGACACTTGAGCACCGCTCCTGCTCATCTGGAGCAACAGCAGACATGCCAGCAGTCAGTGATACCTGAGCCAAGCCCTGAGCTTCAGCACCCTGCACTGTACATGAGCTCATTCTGCACTCGTCCCATCAACACTTGGATATTAAGTTGAGAAGCGGAGATTTTGCTCAAAAATCTGTGTTTGGTGAGATGGGCCATGACACAGATAAGTGCATGTGGCCAGGAACTGACATCAGTCTGGGGTGGTTTCTTAAATATGCCCATTTATACCAAAACTTTCTGGAAAAAAAAGCTGCAGCCCATTGTGAGAACCAATGTACAGCAAGGAAAGTTAGACCTAAGCAATTAAACATCTTAGCAAACCATGGAATAAGGCCATTCTAGGGGAAATGGCAGGCACTGTGAAGTTCAGGTGTGGCCGTTAGGAGACCCCCACAGCTGCACAGCAGCAGGAAATAAGCAGAGGCTTAAGGAGGGGTCCAGCCCAAGCCCTTGCCTGGGTTTAACTAAGTTCAGGTCAGCTGGCAGCAGTTGTTCTTAAGGTAAGGAGATTTTTGTCTCTCTCAAGTCCTGCATGATTGTTTTGTAGATTTTTTAGTTCATCTGTGGTGCAGTGGAGGACTTGTAATGAAAAATTCATTAAATTAGTTACTTTTGTTCTGTTTTCAAATCACTTGGAAATAGATGCTGACTTTGATTGATTTGTTTGTGGCTTGAAGTGGTGCTGTGCTCTCTCTGCAAACAGGGTTTATCCTGTAGAGGCTTTACCACGTATCATCACTGCATCTGCTGTCCTTGTTATTAATTATGCTTGTGGAATCCACAGTGTGAACTGTAGAGGCTTCTTCCTGGGTGACTCGCAAGAATTTCAGTTCCACAGGTGCTTTTTAAAGCAAATAGTTAATTTATAGAGAACTAAAAAAAAAAATTTCAACATAAAAAAATTATTCAGGTAACTCTTTGCAGAGCCCTGCTTTTTCTGTGAGAATTCTTCACGTTTAGCAGAAATACTTGCAGATTTAGACACTTGAACCAAGTCTGTTGAGTACCACTGGAAGCAAACAGTTCCATGTTGGTGTTGAAGTCCACCTTTAGCAAGTCTGGACCCTCATTTTTCTGTTCATTAAAATACAGCTACAAATCCCACAATATGATTGGGCCCCTTTTGTCTCGATTTGATTAGAGCCTGCTTATCTTTTATATATATGTGTATAAAATAATTGCTGGCTTTAAGTTAAGAAATCAGAAACAGTGGAACCCCTTTCTCTAATCCCTCTGTCATAAATCTCATCAGGAAATTGTTTTTCCTTCCTAAACTTTAAGAAGTACTGAAATAAGTTAAAACTGTGTGGTTTATGTTGAGTAATTGTTTATATATTGGAGGTTCTTTTTTTCTGTAAGTATTGAAAGCATTTTAAAACTCAATTTCTGTCAAACGCTTCCATTCTCTTTAAAAAATCCACTCTTTTCAATACCACAAATGACTGATAAAACATTATGGTTGCTAGTTTTATTTTAATATAGAAATAATTATTAGGAAAAAGCAGTAATTTCATTGCAAAAGTAATGAAAGATGTTGTATCACTTGATGCAGAGAGGAAATAGCAGAGCAGGAGTGTTTCACACATTGAGTGACCGTGAGGTGGTGTGCAGTTACTTGGTGTCCAACAGGAGGTGTTTGTAATTCACCTGTCATGCTTGGTCTTTGCTCCCCTGCTGCAGTCCCACACCAGCCTCACACAAACAGCAAAGCACCTTGTTTCTCTTAGCTGGATGCTCTCTTTTTATCTTTTTTCATGGTTTTATCTTTGCAGTTTTGTTGGTGCCTGGGGGTCCGGTGACGGGTTTGGCTGGGGTGCCATGATATTTCTCTGTGCTTGCTGAGAGAAACCCAAGGCACATCCCTGGCTGTGCAGCAGGGGCACCTCCCACGCACGACCTGCCAGAGCCTCCAGAATCCAGCCAGGAGTCTTTCAGGCCAAGAGGAGGGTTTGCTTTTGAGATTACTCGGCGTCAGGATGGATGTGGATAATTTTCCTCTCCAGCTCCTCGTACAGGATTCATGGGTTTAGTGCCTGGGCCCCGGTGGGCAGGCCAGGGCAGCCCAGCAAGCCCTGGGCTGGCAGAGTGGGCCAGGGCAGCGTGGGGGCCGTGGCTCGAGGACGCTGGAGCTGTACCTGGCGAGTACTGGTGCTGCAGCTCGCGCCGCCCTTGCCCTGCGCTGTGCCGTGCGCGGCCCTGCATGGGTGGAAGGGGGAAACGGGCTGAATGCTGGTGCAGTCCTGAAACCTGTGACCTTATCACTGTTTGTCCTACTGATAAAGACCTGCTTTGGACTTAGAAACGGTTCAGCATTGCTGGTGGCAGAAAAAGCAGGAATACAGCAGCCTTTTGGCATAACGGGAGGGCCATCCTTGTGGCCCATAACATTATTGCTTAGACAAGCAGGCAGAGGACTCTCCCTCTGCGTTTTCCCCCCCTCCCCCAGCCCCCCCACTTGCTGACGCCGTTAGCCTGGGACCGGAGGTGTCTGTGAGCTCTGAAAATTGGATCACAGGGATAGCTCTTTGCTGGCCCTGGTCACGCTGACGGCAAGACTCAATCGATCAATACTCTGTGTGACACTTTCAGAATTCATTGGAAATGATGTCCTTTTTGAATGACACCCACATTTTATCGAGGGCAGCTCCAGCAGAAAAGCACCAAGTGTGTTTTTGCAAGATAGGTTTTGTTAGTAGTAAACTTTATTTTATTTGTAAGGCTCTCTGTATTTGGGATTTCTCCATCCCTCCCTTCAACCTTCCTTTTGAAGAGGGAAGAGATTTAATCTTTAAAGGTAGCTTTGTAGCCTGACATTTAGAGTGTGAGTTGTTCCTAAGCCTGATGTTTATTATGACATATGGCCTCTT
This sequence comes from Dromococcyx pavoninus, assembly GCA_033558185.1. Lineage (NCBI taxonomy): Eukaryota > Metazoa > Chordata > Aves > Cuculiformes > Neomorphidae > Dromococcyx > Dromococcyx pavoninus. The sequence goes on from JAUMJL010000261.1 coordinate 733,234, forward strand.
CATGTAAAAAACAGTAAGCTTTGGGGAAGAATTTAAAAAGTAGCCTGAGGCTCACAGCACACAACTAAACACTGATTCACAATTTTATCCAAAATATTATGACCTCTGGGTAGAACTATTGCTGTGCTATGGGTTCCCATGAAACTACTTGGCACTGCTATCTCAGAGTCAGTTCCTCTGGGTGGGACTCTTGGGTCGTTCAAAGCAGCTCTTCAGAGCCATTAATTGCTCACATTGACAGGCAGGGAAGAAGAATGGTGTTTGCAGCTGGAGGCTTCAGGGGCGAGATATGTAGAGGAGGAGAAATGAGGGAATCGGGAATCTGATTTGAAGGACTCGCAGAGAAATAGGTAACCTTCCCTTTGAATGTCAATATTGAAAAGGAATCTTTTGTGGCTCCAAAGTAAATAGTTGTGGTTGCTAGAGGGGCTCAAAGGCTGTGTACCTGGCATGCTGCAACTTGGAGGATCCAGGCTGGGTTTCAGTTCTGCCCTTACCAAAACTAAAGCCAGATGAATCATGTGGACCTATACTCAAACCCATCCAAAAAGGCACAGAAGGTTCAGCCTCGATCAACAGAGTGAGAAAAAAGGGAAAAGCAGTTTCCCAAATATAATCCAGTGTAATCTGGGTTTTACAGCATCCATCGAGCTGCACATTGCCCACAGAATGGGGAGTCTGTGGTCAGTTCAGCATATGGGTAGTCCTGAAAAGAAGTGGAAAGAAGAATGAGGCATCATCTGTGGACTCAGGATGCATCTGCAGAGTACAGGTGCGGAAGTTCACAGCAGAAAACCAGCTCATGTGAGAAGCTCCTTTCCAAAGATATTTTTGTGTTTTCACTCTGTGCACATCGGGCAGAAGAACGTGCTCTGCCCTTGGCTGCTTGGCCGCTTTACTGTGTGGGTTTCGGCGAGCTGTGGGGAGATTCCTTCCTGGGCTGTAACTGCTGCGCCATCGCCAGTCCTGCACCAAGTCTCTGCACCAGTGACATTTCTCAAACGAAAAATGAACATTGCAAGGTCCAAAAGTTGATGATAGGGAAATAGAAAATACCGGAGGTGGACTGTGGACTTACTAATCTGTTTGGTTGCCAGGAAACACAAAACTGTCATAAATTATTAGATAGCAGTTTACAGGGAAGTTTTCAGTTGCTAATCCTGCCCTTGTAATGACACCTAATAGTTTCATTTACTTTGTTCTGAATGTGACCAGGCAAATTGTGTAACTGCTGTGCTGAGGCATAACATCAGGCTTGAATGGGAGAAATCAGATCTAGAGATCAGAGTGACTATTGCCTGATTTTAAAAGTTAATTTTAAAATCTTTGTATGTGGCAGTAGCACAGCTTACTGGAAAATGGATCATCTGAGCCCTGCAAGAGGGACAGGGCACTAAGCTAAAACAGCTGGGCTTATGGTGCATGTTTAGAGGCCGATGCTCCTAGCTCTGGTCACTGCCAAGTAAATGGAAGGTTGCCCATCTGAGGATTTTGCTTGCTCTGGACAAGTATCCTCAGGCTAAAGAAAGCATCAGACTTCCCGCTTGGAGTTTGTTAAAAGCTTGTCCTCAATGCAGCTGCGAAAGTTGTGAGTTTAGTGTGTCCCCATCCTGTAGTTTAATCTTGGCAAACCTTACTTTTAGCTGCAGAGATCTTGGATTCAGCTCTTCTGTTAGAGACCACAATAAATATTTGTGGCGTGGAGACTTGTGAACTACTAGAGCTTTTTGTCAAGCAAAAAATACTTCAGTTATGACTGAAACCTGTGCTTCTGCGTTATTGGGATGCTCTGTTTCTGGTGTGAGTTCCTTTACTCATTTTGGCTTAGTTGATTCCTTACCAAGTTAACTTAAAGCAATCTAAAACTCTGAAAAATAAAAGCATCAAAGTATTTTCCTGTCAGGAGTTTGTGCTGCCAATTATGAAGCAGTATAACTGAAACTAACACTCCCCTCGAAGACAAATGGGTGGTGCTTCCCTGTGCGAATGCTTTGGAGTCCAACAAAGCCTCAACCCAATTTTGCAACGCCTTGCTTAAGACCTGGTTAGAAAATTGGCAGGGTGGAGTGATTGTGTTGTGGCTTCACCATTAGAGTAGGCTGTCAGAGTTGCAGGTTTGTGCTCAAACTTTTCTTTATAGAGAATTAAGAGTGATCTGTGGTGTTTCTCTCTAATTGCTCAAATGGTCTGAACGTTGGTCATGGAGGCACCTGATACCCAAGCCTTTTATGAGGGGAGTAATGAGCATAAGTCTAAAAAGGTCCCAAATGGGCTATAAAAACAAGGGAGAGAGAGAATAAGCATCTCACAAGTATCCTCAAACCTCCAGCTCACACATAATTGTTGGCCAAGAGGCACCATGGCATTTGTGGGAAATGAATGGGCTTTGCTACTATTGTGTCATCAATTTTTTACTAATTTTCATTTCTGATTTTCTTATAATGTTTATCCTCCTGAGCCATTCTTCCACTGCAGACAAGTACTTACTTTGTGAAATAGTGATTTGATAATGGTGCTCATTATCAAAGGGGGGTCAGATTTTGTGAGTCTTTGGGCTTTTAGTCCAGGAGTATCAATAGTAGCACAAATCAAGTAATACAAATACAACAACAGCAAGAAACTGAAGAAGCTGTTGTACTCGGGGCCTTTTTAAAATACCCGTGAGTCTCAGAAGAGTCCAGTTTCTTGAGACAAGCTGGAGTGTACAGGCAGGTGGGTGTCATGTTGTATCTCCTCCACCTCCCAATGGCACATCCGTCCTTTTTCGTACTTAGGGACAGCATCAGTAATTTCATTTCCAACCTGTATCCAGAGAAGCAACAGAAAGAAAACCTGACCAAACTAGCATATTCCTAAAACACAGATGTAAGAATGCCACATTATATTGCCAAACTGGCTAATTTGATTACAAATAATGAATTTGGTGCAAGGTCGAGGTGAACTGGAATGCACCACAGAGATACTGTAGTGGTTCCTGCTTCCAAGCAGTCTGAGAGAAGTGGGTTCAAAGAAATGCTGTGGATCTGCAACTCCTGTTGACTTCAGCTTCTCGTAAAATCAGGAACAGTTTTGCTTTTAGCTGAAACAGATTCAAGGGGAAGTTCAGCATAACAAAACAGCTCCTGCAAATGTTTTGTTTATGGTGACAGCTATATGCATTTTACATACTTTTAACTATTTAGACAGTTATGTGCACTAGAATCCTTAAAAGCTCCAAAGATGTTATCAGTGATAAATACCTTAATCTCCTGATGGTGTGTCCTATAAAACTGACCAAAATGTCAGAGAGGTGAAGCTTTTAGCCCTAAAGTGCAAGGAATCTTTTAGTCCTGCTGAGGTTTAATGAGTTGGGATTCTAAGCTGATTCAGCTCTTAAACAGCCTGATCATTAGTGCTGTATCATCTGTCACCTTTGGGTGATAATTAGAAAAAGAAAGTCAATAACAATAGTACATAACACTACTTTACCAAGATTTAAACAAGTTGTAATATTGTTGAACATCTATTGATGAGTCCAAATGTGCCACAGGCTATTGAGCACAAAGAGTGCTCTGATGTGATGTTTTCCATTATTAATTTGATGTCGTGAAGTTTGTAGAAGTGACAACATTTGTTTTCATTTTATTACACGTGGGAAGAGGCTGAGATACTTTACATACTAATTTTCTTTTTTCTATTGTTTATTTCACTAAAGCTTTTGAGGAACCAGCACAGAAGAAAAAAAAAAGGAAAATTATTGTTCTGACTCATTTAATAGCATTAGCCTGTTTGTTTACCATATCTCTGGTCTGGTTTGCTTTTTATTGATTTATTTGACCTCCAAAATCCACGTCCCATACATATGCTAGGGGAAACATTAAGCGGAACTGTTTTTTCCCCAGAATAGAACAAGATCTCAGGAGCTCACCCCAGCAAAACAATCATGGGTCAGGACTGGTTGTTGTGTCACCTCAGCAATCCAGGGGCTGGGCTGGGTGCCTGCGAGATGCCCCAGTGATGCAACGGGCGGCTATTGCTTTGTATTGACCACTTCCTCCTCTGCCTCTTGGTTCTTTGTCTGGGTGATTAAACTCATTTGTAAAGAGCACAGTTATGGAAATCTCTAAAGAGTGAGCCTTTAGGAGTCTCTTTTATTGCTTTGTTTTGCCTGATTAATCTCTTAATGAAAATTCTTCCTTCCTCTGCTCTGTCCTTGTTATGCTTTCTGCAACCGCAATACGTTAACACATCAGTCCTGGATCTGCAAAATGCACTTTTGCTTGGCTGATGTTTTGCAGTGGTTTAAATGGGAAAGTTGTTAAGCCAAAAATAGAGCAAAGTACACAAAATATCTGAGCGTGAGAGAAATGTCTTTGCAGATTGACTCGGTCTTTTCAGCAAAACACAGCAGTGACAAGTTGTTTTCATCTCATGTCTGGAAATACCTGTATGCAGCACACTTGAAAGGAGGTCCAAGTCTTTTAAACCTGCAAGGCATGTTTTTCCTTGGCAGATAAGTGAAGATATTTTACTTCTTCTCCCTCCTATTTAGAAAGAATGTCAGTCCTGCTTGAGACCCTGCAAAGCATCAGGTAGTTGTGTTAAATCATGCAGATGTTTCATGTGCTGGAATCAACAGCTGGGGCAGGGGCCTCATCCTGGCGGTAAACAGCATCTAACAGACATGCCATGGATTTAAATTCTAAGACATGAAACTAAACTCAAAGGGTTCAGTTTCGAAATCCAGTTGTGTTTTGGGCAATAACCACTCCACACTTCATTTCTTTCTCAAGGCCACTCAGTGAAGGAGCAACTGCAGCTGAGCAATTAAACAGTAACACAGGGTGTCTCAGGCTAACATTAATAAAACATGCAAAATGGGAATTGTTCATATGAAATATTGAGGCACTACATGCTGCCATTCTCAGTCTGAGGTAGAAGCACTTTACACGGATCAATTGCTTCTCTAGAAAACGTAAAGGGGAGTCCAAGATGCAAACGTTCACCTAAGTTCAGCCTGGGTTTTAAAGTCTCAAGATATTTTTGGATGTTTAAAATAGGGGTTCCCCTTAAATTTCATCACTACTATAAAACAAAACAATGCATTTCATGGCATTGGAGAGAAGTGAAAGATGGAATTAAAAGCTCCTTTGTTCCTTCCAGTAACCAAATGTCCAGATTTAGTGAATGAAGATCAATGAAAAGCAGGAAGTTGTATCAGTAAAATATAAACCATATAGTTTTGAGCTTTGGTTATCTACAAATCTCTGTGACATTCAGCCCATTCACGTGTGCCTCTACACACAGAAGCAGGGCAGCAGAATTACTTCCCAGCACTCAGATCTAGTGAGTCCCATTTGTTATACATCATGCTGAGACATTTCCCAGGCAGAGTATCCACTGCTGAATGTGGCTGCAAAGTCCACATCTTAGACAAGAGGCAGAAAAAGTGATTGGGTTCTCCCTCTGATAAGAAAAATCTACATAATCCTCAGGGATGATAAAATTTGTCTAAAGTCCAGGATCTGGGCTGGATTATTGGTTACCTCTGTGGCAGTTACATCAATAATGAATTTGGACCTCAGACTTGAAAACTTAAAATATTCTTTGATGTATATAACTTTATTTTTACATACATGTTAAAAAAAATCAGCTAGGTCTGAGAAAATGCACAGCAAACCCTTTACAAACCTGAAGCATCTCCGTTTCCATATGAGACAGACTTAACCATCTCAAAATAAATAAAAACAAATTTTAAAATAATATTACTGTAAGAAGTGCTAACCCACCAATGCAATCGGCTTTAGATTATATAGCAGAGTAGCCTTCTTCATTATTGAAAAAAGTAGAGTTTTACATATCTCCGATTTGTATACTCTGTGTCAATCAGCCACACATAACTGGTGACCCTTTATTATCGTGATATCTAAAAAAATGAGTGAAGAGTACCTTTAGTGCCAGTCAAACATTTTACGGTGGGCGAGCTTTGCTGAGGGCCGGTGGCCGCAGGAGGAGGCCGCACGCTCCTCGCTGTGCTGACCTTCTTCCTCCCCGTGGCTTCAGCAGTACAGGACCAACTGCCCCAGCGACTGTTCGACAGCTCGGCATTCCGCAGCCCTTCCTGCAGTCGCTGAAGCTAAGCCTGAATTTCAAACTGCTGTACCCATGTGAACCTGTGCAAAGCATTGCTTGTTGGGCTGGGGACAGACTAGAATCCTTGGAAACCTGCTGCGGGGTTGGTAATGAGTTCGGCGAGTTGATTTCCTTCACGTTGGTTGCCCCCAGCCCCCTCACTGGGGCGGCACTGGGACTCGGTGCCAGGCTGCAGTGCTGAGTAGGGAAGAGCAGAGAAATACCCTCTTGAGCCCCTACTGGGAGCTTCCCCCAGCACCTTTGGTTTTCTTGCATGGCCGAGCATCTGATGTTTGATGCTCCCTCTGTCCGCTCCATTTGTGAACCGAAAGTGTTGGCTGGCAGAGCAGAAATACTAAGTGAATGTCTCGTGCATATTTATTTGCCATTATTAAGGTAAGAGGTTTGTTGTTGGTCACTTTTCCCGCTCTTCCCTTTCGAATGCTGACCAAGTGGTGCTGGAGGCCTGTCCTGTCTCATACAATTGTTTTCAAAGGTCCAGGAGGCTCTGTGCTCGTCTGGTGAAATGCTGTGGGTAAGGAGGAGAGGTTCTGGTGCTGCTTGCCCAGTCTCTGTGCAGGGGCCCCTCCGGCAGCGCAGCTGCAGCGGAACACTCGCCTTATTCTGTTGTTTTGGGGGAATCTCGAATCATTAATTAGATCATTGCCTAGTTAATGCCTGTACACTGCTCTCTATTTTCAGTGTCGCCTAAGAAGTAGGAATCACTGTCATGAGTAACCAACATTTGTTTATTGATGTTTGTACTCAAGCTATTCATGTCACCTTCATGTTTTCTCTTCTGCCTCCTCCCTCCCTCAGCCCTCTGTGGTGCAGGGCTGTTCGTTTGTGAATTACATGCAATTAGGCTTGAAGACTGATAATGAGAACTAATTGAAATTCCACCTGCATATTCCTACTGACACTACCTCACCTGGGAACTGCTCAGGCCATCCCCTTTCTCTGGGGCCAGCACAAGTACAGGTCACAAACCAACTTTAAATTAAACTGTAGTTTTTCTAAGTTACAGTACAAATGATCTGGCAGCTCTGTCGAGGGACCAAAATAGCCTAAAAATGACTCTCAACAAGTCTTTCTTTTTATTGAGAATGGATAAATGTCAGTATGCATTAAGAAGCAACCAGAGCACTTCGTGGTTTTGCACAGGTCTAGGTACTGGAGGAGGAACTTTTTTCTTTGTCTTGTTCTTGGTGTCCTTTCTGTTATAGATTTTTCTTTTAGAACTACATGGATATGCAGGCAACTTTCAGAAACCATTTCATTTGTTGTTGTTTTTGTAGTTTTTCTTGTAGTTCACCGATTCGTTCAAACCAAAACCTCCAAGCCAGTCTCTGGGGCTGTCAGCCTGTTTAGCTGAGGAGGAAAGTCCACCAACTTCTGCAAACAGAGGTGGCAGCGTATGGCCCCGCGGGCTGTTGTAACTCGGGGCCTGACTGGCAGGGCTTTGTGCTCCAGACCGCTGGCGGTGGCTGCCCACGGGACCCCTTCCCTGCAGGCACCTGCAGAACACAGTGCAGCAGCCTCCTCTTTTATGGCTGGATGTTAGAATGGTCGGAGTCAGCAGCACTTGTTAAGCAGTGAGCACACTGCAAGCTCTGAGGACTTTCTTTTTTTGATCCACCTTAAAATCTGACCACTTTAAAAAGATGGTTGCCAATATTTATACTTTGATTTTATATTTTTTTAAAGGAGATGTGGTTAGAAAGGCAAAAACAAAGTTTGAGCAAGGGGTCATTCTGTCACCCCTGGGCAAAGGGGAAGTGAGAGAACTGCTCTAGAGAGTGGGTGCTCATCGTAGCTGTCCGTCTGGGTTTGTGGTGGAAGATACGCATGATGTGGACAAAAACGGCTGGTAGAATGTCTTGCTTGCTGTGTTCTTTTTCATGGCCTGGCCTTCCATCAGGCTTCCATCACAGAAAGGAAACAGGTCTGGGGGCCACAAGTGTAGTGGCGTTGCCGTGCTTTTTTTCCTACTTCTGCCACTCTCAAGGCCTTTCTTCTTGCCATTACCAAGCTCACAAACCGCAACAACTGCCAAAGCCCTTGCAGCACATGAAAGGGAGTGGATCTATTTTCTCTAAACCAGCTTTGTGACATTTTATGAAGAGCCCCTTAACAGATCCAACACCAGGAATATTTTCATCTCCTCGGTGCAGGAATACCTTTTGAAGGCAAACGGGGTCTGTAAGTGGGACGGGGATTAGTGTTAATCCTTTCCCCTGCCCCATCTAGAGCCTCTCCTAGAGGAGCCTTATCTGCTGCTGTCCTTTGCCATCAGCCTAGTTCTGAACAGATTCCCTCTTTCCCCAAGGATTACATGTTTCTGTTACGATCAACACACCGAAAAGTCTGCAAGAGCAACACAAGGCTTTGTGCTCTTGTTTTGGGAGAACGATGCGTTATGATAAATCTTCAAAGAAAGAGTGGCATATAACGCAACAAGAACTTTTATACTGGTTTTCAAACCTTTACATTGATAACTGTGGCTTCTATGACTACCACATAGAGATATTCTGCGTTATTCATCTCTGTTGGTGATTCACAGGGCAGACAATGAAGACATTTGTGATCCTTTCATTTATACATCACCTGCAGCTATTAAACCTAAAGGAAGACCATCAGTTACTTTATAAAACCATAGATGATGATGCTGTCTGATCCCTATCTCCAAACAGACAGGTTCTAGTGGTAACCAAGTGTATAGGTTTTTACACATTATAAATAATGTACAACCCTAGGCTTTGGACATAACTATTTCTCTTAGAATGCTTTTTTCCTGGATCGCTGCTTTTTCTGCTTTTATTGCAGATTTGAGGGATTGGCTTTGAGGGATCAGTTAGAATTGAAGTTCTTGATATTCTTACTGTAAGATAAAATAGATGGGTTTTTTTCTTTGCATCTCATAAAGAAGTTAAAGTCTTTGCAGACCCTTCTTAGAAATTCTTGAAATCACATCTGCAGCAGTTGAAGAGTAAAGTTCTCTTAAAATTCTCACAGCGAATTAAAAGCATGTGTTAAAATCTTAAGGGAAAGCAGGTATGTACCTACATCCATAGCAAAGGGGAGAAGTGCTGAGATGTCTGGAGGTTCATTCTCACCTGTCAGAGGTTGGTAAACCAAAGCTGCTCCACGAAGGTCAGATGCCCAAAGGTGGTATCCCTGAAAGCTGGAACCAGGCCCACAGAGCCCATTTACTGACTTGGATAACCAAAAGTCCAAACTCAGAAAAACTCCCTAGTTTCTTTTTTTCCCTGATGTGAAGCTGTTGCTACGCCTCAAAACCAAAATGTATTCAAAGATCTTTACAGAACAAGCACTGGGGGCTTCTTAAACCTGGGCTATTTCAGCTTTCTTAGAAGGAAATGCAAATATTCTTTCCTGTGCTGGAGTAGCCGCAAACCAGCACCAACTATGCCTGTGAGGTTCCGTTTCTGTTGCACAGTTTTGAGGTGGGGGAGGCAGGTCCTGGCCCCAAGGAGCAGCTGCAGGTGCCCTGTTGCCTCAGGGTGGCCCAGGGACCTCTCCAGAGGAGACCTGGCACCCACAGCCTTCTGCAAACCTGCCTTCCTTGGCCTGGGGGCCATTTCCCAGCCACCCTCCTGCCCATCTCACCCTGCATCCTTTGGGAAATTCTTCCCTGAGCCTTTAGCTTTTCTTAGCCAAATGCATCAAAACCCACCAGCACAACCCCAGGTGTTCGCACACTGTTTAGTTTGGAGGGACAAGTGGGAGAGAAGGAATAAGAAAATGCTGGCTCTTTCTCAAATCTGGAGTTGCTGTCTCACAACAACTGTCTTCATTTAAAACTAAATGGTTGTCATTTTTATGGATGTACATCTGTGCTATATTGCTCTCCGTTTATGTTCTGTGTTAATATATTCAGTCTTGCCCACGTTTGCATTCTGCAAACATTCTGCTGCCAGAAGGTGTGGTTTTGGTTGGACTCCTACTCATCCTGTTTCTTATTTAATATTACAGACTGTGTTATCCAGGAATATTCTCAATTCCACACGAATACTAATCAAGTATTTCTTATGTGCATTGCACTAAACAGAATATATCTAAATATCCAAGAAACTCCTTTCTTTACCATCCAAGTATTGTTTCCCTATGGCTTACTTCATCAGGAAAAGCCTAAGAGCCACATGATGGGCTCTGTCACCACAAAAGCAAGCAGAAGGGCGAGCTGGAATGGGGCTGGAGTGGGTGGCAGCTGCTTCCTGCCTCCCCCTGTCGTGTTTCCAGTGGGAAATGAGGTGTGACATGGTATTTCTGCCAGGGTACATCCTCTGCACAAATAGGCCTAATGGTTGGTGTGGCAGAGCAGGGAGTCAAGGCTTCAGTTACCTGTGTCCCCAAACTTACCTGCCACATGGCAGCCCTGAAGAGATGCTCTTGCTCCTTTACACACAGCAGCTGCCCTTCCTCAGTGCAGCTCCATGCCCTTCACCTCTGAATAATGATCTTATTCCTAAGGTGGAATGTGCAACAGGGAAACAGAGGTGGCCAGAACTCAAATGAAGGAGAGAAAAAAGAGCAGATGAATCAATTCTGGGATGTTCTTTTGATGCTCTTGCCCTCTATTTCCCTACTCTTCTTCCAAGCTCTCTGCAGTTATTTCAGTGTGAGTGCTGCAAGCCACATGGTTAAGATTCAGCTTGCAAAGACATGTGCTTGCAGCAAGGAAGATTTACCCTTTAACCTTTAGCAGCTATTTCCTCTGAAAAGCACAAGTTTCATTTTCACTTGCAGTGAAAAATGTGTGGAGGGGGAAGGGGAAGAGAACCTCACCTCTTTGTAAAACAGCTGAATGGTCCTATTTTCATCCTCTGCACCAAAATTTTCACATAGCTGGTTTTGCATTATGCAGTGTGCCCTCAGGAAAGAGATCTGGCAGCAAAAGCAAATGCAAACTCTCTCGTTAGTCTTGAAAGATCTGTTCTTGAACATTTGGGGTCAATCCCCTTCAGCGGGTTCATTTTTCTTCATTGCAGTTTCATGAATTTGGTCATAAGGAAAAAGTAGACTTCAGGGTTTGTTTGTTTGTTTTTTTAAAAAAAGGGTGTTCGTTAAACAAAATTGAAGATTACGTGCCACATGGACCACATGGAAAAGTCAGGAAGGTGGAAGAAGTTCCACATCCCTGCAATACATCCAAATGTTTACAAATAATGCACTATAGCAACAGCAGCCAGTGGGGTTGTGCTTTCACCTGGGGTAAATCCATGTAACTGATGTGAAGAATTTTTTAAAAATTACAAAGAAGAGCCATTTTCACTTGGACTTCTTTCACCCAAGTGCCTTTCTGCCTAGAAATTTGCTTTTTTTTCAGGTCTGACAAGACCTGAAAGGTGAGCAATAACATGCCAGATCTGTCAGCTTTATCCCAAGTCACTGATTTTGAATTCAACTCATCTTTCTAATATTCAAAAGTTCTTACTAAGAGAAAAGTTCAGTTGTCTATTTGTTGCAAGTGCAAGAGTAGGCCAAAACCCCCATCCCTGCTTGATCCTGAGCTCTGTTCTTCCTCCTTGGAGGTTCCATAGGCCAAGCATTATGGACAGAGATGGTATGACGGGATGAACTTTCACGTCACACCCATCTCAACTGCTGCTTTTGTTTCTTTGTTTTTATAAAAGAGAGTGGTGTCCAGTTTTGTCAGTCTGCCTTCCTCCACAACAATCCAAATGGCTTAAATAAACCAGCGTCCTTCCTTTCCTGATGAGTTTTCAGGTTCACAACTTTCTGTAAAAGGTTTTTTAATTACTTTTGAATGACAAGTCCTTAATCTTATGAAAAAAGTTCACTTTCACATGTTTTGTTCAAACAAGTATCACATTTTCTTATTCTCACCAAGTGATGATCCAAACAGAACCCCTGGTCCCCTGACTGTGAGGGCACCGCTTAGTCACCAGCTTCCTTCCACAAACACATTTTGGGGACAGCAGCTCTTGTGACCTTTATCAGTCCCCCAAAGCCCTGCTGAACCTCTGCTGTGTTTGTGGAGGTGAACAGGGAGCATCCCCTCTCAAAGAACAAAGGCTGCTGAAAACGATGCTGTAGCCAGGACCTTTTATGAGGGGTCATTGTGCACCAATGTGCGTGTAAACCACAAAATACCAGAAGAAATAATAAGATATCACAGTAAGCAAGATGAAGAGACCTGACTGGAAATAAAAAGGTTACTGGTGAAAATAAATATGTGAGAAATTCCCTCAATGCATTGTGAACTGGGAGAGGTGTATTAATTGTTGCAATATTTTTTTAGAAGGGGAATGCAATGGCTTTATCCTCTTACCAAGGAAACATAGATGGGGCAGTTGTACAGGATAAAGGTGTAAGGGACTGGGGTGTGTGAGAATGAAGAGTGTGTAATATATTAGCAGCAGCAACACAGCCTGATAGGTGAAGGCTTTTGTGCTACCTCTATTGATAGGTATTTCAACCAGCAGTAAAAAACTGCTCTTGACACTCATCTGTAAGGAAAAATATCCACACAGTCTTTGCTGCAGGACCAATTAGCCTGGGAAAGCAGTTGTGGGGAGGGGGAGGCGCGGGATATAAATGCGGGATGCATCCACACTTGATTACTCTAATGAAATGTCCATTGATTCCTATAGATTAATGTGAGAAGAACGGCAGCTGCGGAGTGGCTCACACCTCCAGGTCAGCAGCTCTGCGTGCATCTGCAGTGGAGGGGGGCGTCCGGCCCAGACCAAGGTAGGCAAGAGAGGGTTAGTCTGACCATGAAGGGAGAGGTGGCCGAGGTGCGTGGACGTGACAGCTGGCGGCAGAGGGGGACCCGCAGGAGGCCGCAGCAAGGGGCTGCGAGGACAGCGCAGTTCCTCTCTGCCTCGCTCGTTGCCACTGCCCTCACTCCCGTTTGACTTTGCTGTAAGGCAGGCTGAGCTCACAGGTCATCTGGTTTTGTTAGATTAATTTGATTCAGCGTGCAGGAATAGAGGGCTGAGTGGGCTAATGGCTCTCTGCAGGTGACATTGGGAATGGTCAGCACTCGCATCCTCCTCCCCCATCCCTCTGGCTGGAAAAGAGAAATCAGTGGCGAGGAGCCCCATCGGTGCCAGGACAACCGGCAGCACCGCGCAGAGCGGGGTGTCCTGCGCCACAGCCCCCGTGCCCAGCACCACCCCACTCCAGCCATTGCTTCACGTCTCAGATACAAGTCACTTATCTCTTGCGCCGTGTCATGTAGAAGGACTTAATTACGGTGAGGGATTTGCTGAGTGACTGCAGTGCCTGGCGCAGGGCTGGTTTTATCATGCAGGGAACAGAGTTACCAGGGACTCTTGCCATAATTGTCACAGAAGATGCACCATATCTCTGGCGTTTGGTCATCAAAGGTGATGTGCAGGTAGCAACTGCCTCCTGTGCATCTGGAGCCCAGATAAGCGACCCCACTGTGCAAGATTGGAGCTGTAAATTGCACTGAGGTGAAAATAGGAAGGGGTGAAACATTTAGACTGGGATTCCAGAAGTGAAATTTTAAATAAAATGAAAATATCTCTGGGCCAGATTCTCTCTGGGAGAGCATCCAGCAGTGCTTGTATAGATTGTCTAGTTCCTCTGGTCACAATGGAGGAAAATCTGCCTCTTTTTACTGAGGATGAAGAGTCATATGGCTGTACTGTATTGTGAGGAGAGTTTGATGTATTCAGTTAAGAACACAAGATAATCAGACACATTGTGACTGTTATTTCAGGTGTTCTCAATGCATGATTTACCACATCGGTGTGGTATTTGGGAATTCAACCTCAGCCTAAAATGTAAGAAATGGTTTTTCTTAGCAATATATCCAGATGGAGTCAGGGAATTGCAAGACCTATGTGACACTGCAAAGACCAAGGTTCCTTGGGAAGTGCACGATCTGATGGCTGAGTATTCAAATTCCTGCTGTATTTTTCTAACTCTGGGAGAAAGATGGATCCTAAATCTAAATTATAGCTTTGAGCAACCTGCTACTGCTTTGGCCGCAATTACGTCAAATGCCCAAAACTGATGCCAAAAGATAACCTGTTCTCTGGTAACTGTGCATTTATGCAAACCTGGGCAGGAGAGGTCAGAATTTGGTATCATGCAGAGGTGTCTCCATGGCACGCTCTGCCCCAACCACCTCGAGGGCTCTGTAAGCTCCATAGGTGGGTACTGCCACTGCTTCTTCCCGAAGCTGTCGAAATCTCTCATCTGGGCCCAGCCCTGCCAACACCAGGGCTTCAGCCAAGCCTGGGTAATACTTGGCACCTCTGGCTGTAGGGCTAATCCTGTCTTCGTGCAATCAAATGTCAAAACTTTTCATCATCATCTGCAGAGCATAATTTATCCCTGAAAGCACAAATAAAAATAAGCACATGATGTGCAGGTTGCAGTATTTCCCCAAGGCTGCTCTATAAGTGCTTACTCCTAACAAACCCTGCTCTTCCTTGGAGGATGCACAGACCCTGTGGAGCCAGGGCCCAGGGCTGAGGCTGCGCCCTCCCTGTGGGTGGTGGCTGTAGTGTCCCCGCTGACCCACCTGGCAAAGGTGTCACAGGTGGGCAGGAGGGACTTGGCTTTGGTTTGCAGCGGGGACCACCACTGCTGCAGCCACACCAACCCAAAAACCTGCTGCCTCCTTTGATCACTGTAAAACACTGGCTTTTAGTTGGCAGTTTTCTTTTCTCTGTGTTCAAGAACACGCTTATCAAAGGTTCCTCTTTTTATTTCAAGTTTTTACTAGTATTTTACTGTTCTACTTTCTCCTGCAGAAACACCTCTCTCCTCTTTGATAAATACCTGCATCCCATCAAAGGTTTTGCCATGCCCCTTTCCCCTTCTCCAGCAGGGCAGGACGTTCCTCGTGCTGCCGGTGTGGGCGCAGCGTGGGTAAGGAGTGAAAATGCAGAGCGCTGTGGCATGTGCCCGCTCTGGTGCTTACGGAGCCCGTGGCTGGGGCACTGGCAGCAGCGGCACAGGCTGGCCCTTTAAGCCTGACTGGTGTATTTTTAGAAAGCATGAAGAGGCTGCATTCTTCCACTTGCTCACTATCCAAGACACAAAAAGGAAGGGCTTTTTGCTTTCTTCAAGCCTCCTTCCCCTGCTGGCACCATATAAGTCTGTCTTTTAAGCAGTACAGGTCTACAGCTCTGTTTTTTATTGAGAAGCTGCAGAACTCTAACCGGTGGTTCAATAAATTGTATTACATCCCCTTTGTACTGAATGCCCTACAAGCTTTGGCTTTCCATGTGTAATTGCAAGCTGTTATTAGCCCAGAGCTTTGTCCGTTACTGTGCCACACTATTGCTGAGCGGTCAATTTTTTTCCCCTGCCATTTCCTTTGCTCACACCATGCTGACCACGTTGGCCAGGGGCTGCCCGAGGTTTATAGTGCAGCATTGATTTTTCTTTTCTCTCAATACTGACAGAATCATAGATCCAAGGCAAATAAAGAAATGCATTCTGTGGTGATGAAATGTCTTTCGTTCAGCCTGGATTGAATCAAAGGCCATCACAGAAATGTTCTACTCTAAAATGCTAGTGAAGCTTAAGGCACTGTTGGAAAATGAATTTTCCATTTTCTTAGCTGTAATTTGGATTCTCAAATCACTATGCTAAAAATAATCAGATAAAATTGAATATAGACTACAAACCTATGTAAGATGTTATTTGTTAGGTTTTGCAAGCTGCTGCAGCTGATATGAAGGGAATCTGGTGACAGATCAGAAAAGTAATTGCTTAGGTGGATTTCTAGTAAGGGTGTTGCATTACTCAATACCAAGGTATAAGGCGACTGTTCTCTAATTCATACAAACCATGGTAAATAATAAAAAACACGAAAATGGATTTTGCATGTCTACTAGGGGAGATATTTCTAATAAAAAAAAATCATCACTTTGTAGCCCCTACATCTCACTGATGAGTATTTTTGCTTCTTGTCTGGGGCTGTTGAAGCACTTTTAGAGGTGGGCAGGTGTCATTGTCGCTGTTATGCAGAAGGAGAAATAGAAGTAAAAATAGCGTGTAGGGACAGCGTAAAGTCACACATGAATCTCTGGCAGGATCTGGAGGAGAACTTTGATCCTCTGAAGCTTAACACCATTTTCAACACAAAATAAAAGTAGCCATGATTTTCATGATATCTGTGGAAAGGGCTCATTCCGTACGACTCTCACCACCGCAGGCCAGCGGAGACCAGAGGTGGCTGCAGTCTGCGTGGCTGTGCTGGCGTGGGCCCTCAGCTGACAATAGAAAGCACTTTTGCTAATTCTTAGGCCAATGTCTTGTAACACAGAGCCAGCTCAGTAACAAAAGACAGGACCATATCTTAAAGATTTCCCCGTATTTTGCATTTTCTTTTTTTTTTTCATCCCTGCGTTATCAAGACTCGTGGCTGAACACCCTTTTTATGTGGCCATTAGAAATTCAGCTCAAATCGACCTTAAGTACATCAATACTTGCTTGAAAGAACAAGGAAATTGTACAGAAAGACTGAGCAGAGGGTCCTTGTGTCTTCTCACTTGCAGGACACAGTGCAGTTTCCTCTGTGATCCTGCAAAGGTAAAGCCCCAACTCCTACAGGGTCCCAGGGTAAATGTTCCCTTACCTGGCAATCCGGAATGTTCTCTGACCACACCTCAGGGAGATCCCAGATTCTTAGTGAGAAGCTAGGAAAAAAAATGACAGGGAAGAGCACAGAAGGAGTGGAGTATTTAGAAAGGAAAATAATAGATGGATTCAGCAAAGTTAAAGCTACAAATTGAAACAATAAATGTATTTGAATGTAACCCTTGGGCAACATTGCATTAATTCCCCAGCTTTGGACCTTCCTTTTTCTCATTTCTTAATGACTACACATCCAGTATCAATATGCACTGTTTATAGCTGTTCCTTCAGCATCCCATTCCTGGTAATGCACGATAGGCCTTTACAATGCATAACAAATCACATTACTTTTCTTCACTGATGAATAAAAAAAAAAAAAGAGAAAATTTCAAGAAAAAAAAATTAAAGCCTTTTGGGATCATATTCAGTGTCTTATTCAACCTGAAATCCTTCTGCACTTTCTTTTTAATCAACAGACCACAAAGAAACTAAGTTAAAATTTCCTCCATCCTGAATTATGCAGGAATTTTCCTTAGAAAATTTCTTAAGACTTTGCACTGTGACTGCGTCTGTGTTATTCACTGCAAATGACTTTGTTGTACAAAGTGCTGTGTGCGTTTCATGTGTAATTTTTAAGAATGCTCCACAGTGGAAACAAAATCAGGACTAGCTCCCTCCTGGTTTTGTTCCCAGTTTGATTCTCCCTTGAGGTTCAGAAACACTTGAGAAACCCATGGCTTTTTCTCCCATTTTGTTCCACTCCAGCCACAGAGTTTGCAGTAATGTGTAAAACTAAAGCAATGAAGGCTCTACAAGTTCTCCTGAAACTTAGATCTGTCTGAGGGCCCTCTGTATTGGACCTACAGTGATTTTCAGGTCCCCATCCACTCTGGATATCCTTACACAGTCTTGTAACCTTTCCCATTTAGGTAAATGTTTTTCAAACGAATTAACTCGGATCTTTTTCCTGCTGCTGCTCCTGATGCAGATGAAGAGTTGATCTCAACAGCAACCAAAATGGGGCACTGCTGTTTAGATGTGTTGAAGCCTTCTAAATCCACTTGCTGGGATTTTTGATGGCAGAAGATTTGGGTTGGGGTGTAAATTCAGATTCAGGGCTTGTATTTGGACAATATCTCTATTAGGAGTTGGGCCAGATAAGAAGTGAAGGTTTCCAAGTGTTGGAAAGAAGTCCACCAAGAACGGAGAGCGACACTTGGCAAAGGTGCTGTGGGTATGGTCGTACAAGGTAGGGACAAAATTAAGACGTGTGTGGAACCAGGAACACAGCTGCCCTTCTGCCTCTATCTATTGCTTTATGGATTTGCAACATCACTTATGGCTAAAATCCAACCACTGCTTTAGAGAGGCTGCAGTCGGGAAAATTCACTCTAAATCCTACGAAGGGGAAAGCGAGGAGAATCTGCAAACAGGATTAGTGTCAGGGAATGCCAGCATGATGAATATCTCCACGTTTTACCAAAATGTGTATAATAGCCTAAGTATGTAGACTATCATTGTCAGGGAAAAAAGCTTTTAATTGGATCATATCTGAAATGTGATTTTTTTTTACTCTCAGGTCATGAATGAGGGTGTGTTGACTGGTGCACGAGCTCTGTGTTGGTATCAAATACCTGTACCGACCAGTAGCTGTGATAATTATTTTTAAGGGGGATGCTATGCAGTCCCAAATGAATATCTTTTCTCTGATCCGCTGGATTTGCAGCTTTAAGTGTAACAAGCAAAAATGGTTGAATAAGCCAAGAGCAAAGGGAGCCATAGTGGTATCAAAATGCAAAGTAGCTCCATCATACTCAGCAGTTCAGTAGAGAAGAACCGTTCTGCATTCCTTCCTCTGCTCAGCAAGGAGCAGCTTTTGGTTTAAAATGAAAAAAAAGGCAAAAAAGTTAAAACTTGTGTGGCAGTAAGAAAAGAGTATTAGTAATAGTAATTCCAGTTTTAATGTGAAAATAGTGGAGACATTACAGGACTCATCAGTTTTGGTTGTTCTGAGGGCCCAGTGTGTGACTGAGTTTGCAGCTGGCTTCTGCAGGAGGCACCGAAGCAGGAGCACAGGGCTGGGGCAGCGTTACTGCCCAGCATGGACTCTGTTTGAACATATAGTTCACCTCCTTGGTTGAAGACAGGTAACCACAGGCTTGGTTTTTGAGATCCTCTTGCCCTCTGAAGACAGTCAGTCCCGGTGCTTTCGGAGATGGAGCTGCTCACCAGGCGAGGGCTGTCCAATTGTGTCTTGCTCTGCTCTGTCACAGAGCCCTTTGCACTGGCATCTGCCTTGGCTGAGTTGGTGATGCTCTCAAAACTGCCCTGCAGGAACGGTGCCAGCAGCAGGAATTCTTTATGTGTATGGCAAAATAGGAAGGTGTTTGTTTTGTGAACCACTTTGTTTAGACAAGAACATTATACATATAAAGCTCCTCCTTTTGAGGAGCTCATCTTTCTCAGCCTCTGTGAATGTCATCTTTCAGCAAAAGATCAAGAAGGATTCCTTGGCATATTTGTGGTGTTTATCAAACACTGAACTACAAATACTGAACCTGTCTGGAGGACCTGGTCCTTTTCTGTTTAAAGGTCTCTTGCTCAGCCTTCCTGGGCTGAAGTAGCCCCTCGGCACCTTGTGCAGCCCAATGAATGGACACTTCTAAACAGCTGCCAATACGTATGAATTTGCATAAACCATAGAGAAAACTAGTGAAATTATGATGTTCGTTGGGATGTTCTGTCTAAATTGAGACTTTTAAGCACTAATAATAATTAACTACTTTCTTAGCAACGAAAAAGTCTTAAATGCCTATTTACTTAACAGTCCCCTAGGGTGTCTTTGTTCTGAATGGGCTAAAAAATCTTAGCTGCAAAATAAGCAGGCGATTCCAATCAATAGAGCCAGAGGACTATATTGATTACCAGAACTCCATTCTTTAGTCATTAACCCTGTGAATTCTTTACAAAAGCTGTATAGGACAATTCCTAACCACTACACCATTTGAGGAGTCATTCAGGTATTTGAATGTCATTAAACTTTCATAGCTTGTTTACAGCCCCTTCAGCCTTGCCTGAAGGATGGTCTCCGGGCCTCCTCGCCAACACAGCCTCACTCTGCCCAGCTGAACTGGCAAACAGCGTTAATCAAGCCCAGAAATTTCCTCTGCAGAGATGCTTTTCTTGCTGGTTATTGCTGATATTGGTACAGAGCAAGGAGACTGATCATGGAAGGACTGAAATAATATTCTTATTTTTCCATGTTTCAGCTCTAAGCCAGAGTGCTCTAAGCTGGTGATAAGCACCCCTTTTTTTCATCCTTGAATGGAAAACCACCCATCCCTATCTCTGCACTGGATGCTGTGGGACCTGTATATGGACAGAAGTGGAATGACGTAAACTGGGGTAGTGATGAGGGAGAGGAATGATGAGGGAGGAGGAGGAGGAGGAAGAGGAGGAAGTGATGCTGGGAGAGCAGGTCTCTCCACCTCCTTCCCCTCACTGCGTCCTGTGGGACCTGCCCCCATGACACCTCCCTCTCAGCAGCCCCGTATTTAAGAGAAGATTCTCACATTTCAGATTAAGAAAGTTCATGACACACGATAATGGCTCTAAATAGTAAATTGAATCACACAGACAACAATTGAATAGAAGCCTCACAAATGAGCCAAACGCCAGCAATTTAAGGGGATGCTGAAGGAACTCCCAGCAATCATGAGTCCTCTGCAAAGACAAGCACTCTCTCTCTCTCTCTTCCTCCTTCAACATTCAGATGGCTCTAGTGGTACAGAACAAGTAATGTTCTGCAATATAATGCTGTGTAAGCTGTGAGCTGACCAGCATCTTTGTAAATACACAGAATGGGAATGGTTATTCCTAAGTATTTCCATCAAGTTTTACATAAACTTCAGCCAGAGCTTGTCCCTGGGTTGCTTTTACCAACTGCTTTGTTATTAGTTATGGCATTGCCCCAGTGTCCGGTGGATACAGGGTTTGGGTTGGGCTGTGTTTGTACTGGTCACACAACACAGATGAGGTGGTGTTCCTTGGCCTCCCCCTGTGCAGTGAAGATTTTTGCCACAGCACGGCAGATGAGCACTAAGCAATCGTTCGAGCTGAAACTGGGGATGTTTTGAAATTAAGGAACAATTTGAGAAAAACACAAGAATTTGTCTATAAACAGTTGCAAACAGGGAATATAATTTCAGAGTCATAACTGAGAAATATTCCTACATGTAGTAGCAAAAAATTGTCCTGCATATTTTTTACAATTAGTACTTGATCCACTCCAGTTTCAATGTTCTGCTATTATCCTTATCTGTTTGAAAACTCCCCGAGAGAGCTATAATGAGCCAGGGCCATTTTCATGACTATTGATTTCATGGTTAAAATTATAGTATTTGATTGTTATTTGACCAAACTGAGATTATTGCACATTTTGAAAACAAGAGTAGCAACAGCAGAAGTCCTGTCCCTAGGAAAGCACAAAGTTAGGAACTGGAAAAGAGCACCACTTCTCCTTTGATCCGCTCTGGGAGCCCTCCTTGGAGCTGCAGCTTTACAGACAGCAAATAGAAGGTGCACAGAGCTTCAGTGACCTTTCCAGTGTCACCCTGTGCGTCACGGCAAAGTGTGGGATACATCCCAGCTCTCCTGTCTCCCAGCCAGTGCCCTCAGCCACTGCCACACAGTTTCCTGCAGGGGAAACCCTTGCAGCTGGTTTCAGTGCTGCTCGTAGTCAGTGAGTGCTGTTTTGAGGTGAAGACTCTTTTAGGACTGAGAGGCGTGAATTTCATTATAAGTCATAGTAAATAAATAGGCACTGGGCAACCATTTGTGAAGTTTATTTTTCACTGCCACAGTACATTTAGAAAACGTTGCTAAACTTAAGGGCCTTTTGCAGCCTCCAGTTCTGCTTTTCAACAGACTAAACCAATTGCAATTAGTAATGGATTTCGGATAAATCCAGAAGTGTTTTAAGCATTTCCTAAATGTAATAAAAACTCCAAATACCTTTTTGAATAGGGTGTTTCAAAGGACTATTAGGAATAATTGGCCCTAGTGTGTCATGTGGACAGAACCCC
The DNA here is from genome assembly GCA_033558185.1 of Dromococcyx pavoninus. Lineage (NCBI taxonomy): Eukaryota > Metazoa > Chordata > Aves > Cuculiformes > Neomorphidae > Dromococcyx > Dromococcyx pavoninus. Next base: position 755,043 of record JAUMJL010000261.1, read on the forward strand.
CATTTCTTTGCACTTTGTTTTATTTTCTCAGTATGAGACCTCTCTGTATTTTATGACACTAAGGGCAGATCTCAACATCCTTTCTTTTCTGATTAAAATGGCAGAATTGTTGATTTTCAGGTTGTGTTGACATTTTGAGCTCTGTGAAATCCAATAAAGCTACAAGTATTTCCTTGCAAAACTGTGGGCACCATCGGGACTGGCAGAAGGGTGAAGCAGGAGGTACCAGCAAAGCAGACAGGAGCTGCCTTAGCTGTTGCCTGGTAACTCCACAAGAAATGGGGCAAATGTAGGTGCAATTGCCACGTTTTTGCCTTTTTCTATCAAGGCCATGGAAATCACTGGTTTAACAAGTGGATTTTAAACATCTTGGCTCCCGTAGCTGCTGCTCTCTGCATCTTCAAAGCAGGAGCATTTTGACATCCCATTTTCTTCCAGCCGAGTCCAGGTCAAAGGGCAGTGAGACATCTTTCCCCAGCTGCCAGCGATGGGCCTCCTTTAGATAAATTGAACACCCTTGTCCGCAGAGAGGCAGGTGGGGGTTGTGTTTGTGTCCGTGTGGGCAGGACCGCTTGGCTGTGCTCTCACAGGGGCTCCCATAAAGCTGTGCAGCACATGGATAATCCTCATGCTCTGGGCTCTCCTGAGCATCACCGTGCCAAGCCTGACCTTCAATGATGTGGCCCCCAGCCAGGGCTGAGCTGCCAGGATGCATGGGACAGCCGTGAGAAATATACACAGCTAAAACTGCTCAGCAGTAAATACACCCTGCTGCATGTAGAGGCTTCTCCAGCTAAGATTAATGTGCCTTGGAGAGGAAGGCAGTCGTATCCTGGGGGACACAGGGGAGAGCAGAAGGAGGTGCTGGAGCCCTCCTGCACCCAGCCAAGAAGGGAGGGCAGCACTCCTCACCCACTCTGAGGAACACCCTCCTCTACGTGTAGCAGAGGGGAGTTGGCTGCTTTCCTGTCCTCTGCTGCTGTTGTGCTTAAAAGTCTGGCTCCTGGGAGTCACTTCTGAAGTGAGGCTGCAGACAGACCCTGATTGCACATGTGGTGCCCTATCCAGGCGGAGCTGAGGAGATGACCAAGCCTTAGATATGCAACGCTGTTGTACAGGTGATCCCCTGCAGTTCGTGGGCAGGAATGCCCATAATAGTTTAGTTAGAAGGGGAAGGGGAATGTGTGCCTGGTGCTGTGCACACCGCTCAGCGAATCACAGCGATGGTCAGAGCCCTCTCTGCATCACCCACCCACAAAACATCTAGGCTGGCACCCCAAGAGAACATTCCCCTCCAGAAGTGCTGTGTGTGGCTGCTTTCATCCCTGAAAATGCTGGGTCATTTAGCACCAGGTCTGTGCTCACTGATCCCGGGAGATGCTGGTGCTGCCACTCTGCTGTCCTTGTGAGCCAGATGCTTCTTCAGAAGAAACAGGTGCTTAAAGCCTTATTCTGATTACATCTGCTCCACATAAAGCTCAGCAACTTAACTCCAGCCAACAGCCACCCCAGTGTAAAACAGGATCGTGGCAGATCAGAAGCTGGGTTGTAATCCTCTCATTGCCCCAAAATGAATTTTCTTTTTGGCAACAGGGCTTAACAATATAAATGTTCCATCGTGACTTGCCTGTGGTTTAGGAGCAGGAGACGGGCAGCCTGGTGAGGGCTGAGCGCTGGGTGGCTGTTGCCACAGTGGGAGCAGGCTGGGGCCCTGGCTGTGAGGGCATCCCAGGGAGCCTCGCAGTCACAGCTGGTGCCAACAATGATATTTCAGAAGGGTTTGCCTTCTATAGGCTTCATAAACATAGTCCTCAACACTCCCTGCTGAGGCTCCTGGCAATGGCTGCACTGAAGGGAGCAGGAGCCAAGCGATTTCCGTGGAAGAGGCGGCTCCACATCAGGTTTCTCCGTCACTGTCACACATATCTCTGATAATACTTACTGTTTGAAAGGAAAATGGCTTTCTAAAGCCATTATTTCTTTCACCAGTCTGCTGTCATAAAGGTCTTTGTGATGGAACAATAGAGGATTAGTGCATAAAAACAGAAGAGCATGAAAAGATATCAGAATATAAGGGCATCTCTCAGTACAGCAACGTAAGATCACTGTGTCTGTCAGTGGCAGTCGTGCCCTTTGTATGTGTAAAGGCAAAAAATACCAAATAAAAATAAATAGATAAGATGAGCACTGATATCTGAAGGACTTGGAAACTAGATTTGGGTTTAAAGTTGTTTGGTTTTAGGTGAGATTTTATCCCATCTCCTCTTTTCCTGTGTTCCTTTCTGTCTAGTTTGAACCCTATCCTCAACACAGTGTGTTTATCATTAGAAGATGCAGTGTATGTTAAAGCAGCAATAACAGTAAGTCACTTAGAGCAGGGGTTACAGAGAAAATAGGGATGCTATTTTGTTATGCTGAAGTTGTAAAGCTTACACTAATACAAAATATTACTGGCAGTCACCTTGTTTTATTTTTCTTTTAACAACTTACTAACAGTGTGTAAATATAAAAGCAAACTTTGATTTTTCCATCCAGATACACTGAAAACTCTTTCAATAAAACTGCTAGGGTGCAGTTAACACTGTGACCAGAAATATTGAAATATGACAGTTAGGGGGTTAAAGGTTTCAAATTTATACACAGAGGTGTTTTGCTCCTGTCATGGTCATTGCAGCTTGCTCAGGATAACCCCTTTTGCTTACTGAACCTTTGAAAAGCAGAGAACATTAAGCAGTACGTCTTGGCAGATGCCCTGGGATTTCACACCACCAGCAGAAACCCATATGCACACAAAAAGTGAACCTCTTAGGTGAGAACTGGTCAAGCCTTTCTCTGCTCATGCACCGTGTGCTGGCGAGCAGCTGTCTTGCTGCTGCCATCTCTTCCACTAGAATTAAGGCAGAGTTTCTATGCTGTTTCCCAGGTACAAGGTGTGCTGCTCTTCATTTCCCCTTAGATTGCTTGAACTGGTGGCATCAAGAGAACATGTACAGAAGCCCTTAATGTGTGGAAATGGCTTCAAATAAATAGGTCTTTTATGTTCCCTTCATGAAATACCTGCCTAAAAGATAAAACAAAACAAATTGTACTTTGCATGTCATGTGTAAAGATTTTAGATTGCTTATTATTTTAGGAATTTCAGCCTGTAGTATATGTGTGTAGCACAGTATTTGACTCTTTGCTGCCATCTGAGAGAACAAGCACAGCTGGGAACAGATCAGATAGTACGGTGCTTCCAACTTTTTTAAAATTATATTTTTCAAACCATCCCAAAAAGAAAAAAAAAAGAAGACAAAACCCACTGGTATGTGTTGATTTATTGAGAAACCATCACTGCACAGACCTACGTGAAACATTACAGCCTTGGCAAACCTGCGAGTGAAATGATCAACTTTCTGGTTTTGATCTTCATATCGTAGCATGTAAGAGAATCACTGTGGGCATTCCTTCTCATATTCACCATAAACCTATCCTCATACATATTGCTACCAGTACACAATGGCTTTTTGTCTGGTGTTCTCACAACAATCACAGTGATAACACATTTTTAGAGAGAGGCATCTCTGCGACACTAATGTGCCCAGTTTAGAGGGGAGTTGGAGCCACGTCTCGTGCGGGTGGGGATGTTGGGGCTGACAGAGGGGGTGCTGCAGGGCAGGCAGCCCCACTTGCTAAATGCCCCCCCGCAGCTGCTCCAGGGACTCGAGGAGTTCAGGTTTGGGTCTAAACTAAGGTTATAGCCCTTATTTGTTTCCAGTGAAGGAGCGTGCAGCCTCTGCCTTTGTTGCTCACGGGACCCGCAGCAGTGGGAGCACCTGGCGCAGGGCGAAGCCCATTTGTTTGCTCAGAGCTTTGCCCCAAGCAGGTGATGGTGGGACCTGGGCAGGGGCTGAGGGGCAGGGGATCCTGCTGGGGACTTTGTGTTCTTACAGTGAAACAGCAACAGGCAGAAGTGTGGAGCCAGTTGCCCTCAGGATTTTAGCAGTGTAGTGACTCTCGGTGGGAGTAATTTGTTCTCTGGAAAAGAGCTTGTGATAGTGCTGAGGCTGCATAGCACCGTCCCCATTGCAGTGTGGATCCAGGGCAGGTGTACCTGAGTGACTCAGTGTCCTGCTTCTCAGGTGTGTGCTGTGCTCAGGGAGTGGGGGCAGGAAATGCTGCGAGGGAAGAATGTCGAAGGGGATGTGCCGTTACCCCTAAGTGGTTTGGGGCTCCCAGTGTGCTGGAAAGCGTGCAGAGGTCACCACACCTCCTGCAGTTGCCCAAGGGCCCAGCTCTTCTGTGCCCAGGTGATGATGGGGCTGGAGGTTTGACTTCACACCTTCTTACAGGCGTAAATATCTGCTCAGGCATCTGAGACCTCAGGATTCTGTACAGTTAGGAGAAATTGAGAGTCTTACACACAGCAGAGCTGCTTGTCCTGCAGGACTCCAGTTTTTTGGCTGTTGGAACAGCTGTCAAATTATAGCACTTGTACCAGTGGTAATAGCTGAGCCATTTTTATTGTGAATTACTTCCCAGCACACCAACTCATCTATCCCAGCTCTTCCTGGCAGACAGTTCAAGGTACTGTGCATCAGTAAGAGCCAGCTTAAAGCTGATTGTCTGACGACCATGGCAGAGGGGCACTCTAGGCAATGGAGAGGCTGGATTAGAAAACAACCAAATCAGAATTGTCAGTTAATGCCATTGAAAATATTAAACTCCTCTATTAAGGGATTCATTGCTCCCCAAGGCTTTGACTGTGCCGTCCAAGTACTAGAAGGATCCTATTGTAAGCTCCTTGCATTGGGTGAATCTCCCCTGTGCTGTCTCCAAGACATAGATCATCCAGGCCTTCGGAAATTCAAATTAAATCCTGTGAGGTAAATATATTCTCCTGTCTTTGGTCTTACTATAGTTGGTTTGTTTGTTTTCCCCAAATACTTCTTTATCACTGTTTTCCTCTCTAGCACTGAGACCAGTCGGCGCTAGCAGAGCCTTCCAGGGTCCTGGCTCACCTCCGGTACAATCATGCAAAAGAAGCAATTTTTCATTATTGATAAAATGTAATGTCATAATGTCATGGCCTTTCAGGTCATCATCTTTGTAAGTCAGCCATGACATTATCACAATTTATAATGATAACAAATGACCATAATGTTTGCATGTAATTTTCATTGGCTGTTGCAGAATTCTAAAATCACTCCTTCAAAGGAGTGATTTAATTAACAAGGAACTGCTTTTGCACGGCACTGCTTCTGCTGGGGCTTTTTGTGATCATGAAGCCTATTCTATCTGATACTCAAGATTTACGTACTTAGTAGAAATCTGAGGTTTGATATTGATGCAAATTGAGAGAACATTCTTGCCTTTAAGTGTTTTGTAATATGTCTAAATACTGATAGTTTCTAAATGCTTATGGAAATGTGTACCCCATGAAGACTGCTGGCGGGAAGATCTGACTTGAGTGTCAGATTCATTCTTGACTGCAGTGATGGCTTTACTTATTTAATATTTCATGATAAAATATTTACAGCATCAGGAGCTGGTGAGAAACATAGGAACCATAGGACTCCTCTCTCCAAACACTTCAAACATATTCTTAGCCTTAACATGTGGCCTGAGAACATCAGTAGGGTGGGTTCCCCATGCTCTGAAGGATCAGGACCTCAGTGTAAGTGCACTGAGTTCAATAAAGCTGAATCTGGAGCACTTGTAGGGAGCACTCAGTCAGTCTAATCCATAAATAAATACTCCTCTACTCCTGAAGCCCTCTGAAGCCAATGCATGAAAAACAGTGCAACACCAGGGCATGCCAGGCCTCTTGAGAAGCAGGGCCAGGCTTTGTGTGTGTGTGCACACATGTGTATATGTGTGTGCGTGCACATGTGTGTGTGCACGTGTGTGTGTGCACACGTGTATATGTGTGTGCATGTGTGTGTGCACATGTGTGTGTGCCCGTGCGGAATAAATTGAAAGAAACAAAAATACATGTTTTTTAAATAGAATTTGTGAGTTATAGTCCAACAGGCTCCATGACAGACCACCAAGCAAAAGGACTGTCTGAGCTGCAGAATTGGTCCCCAAGGGACATGGTGCCTCAGAGAGGGCAAAACAAGAACCGAGGACTCTCAGCTCTGCTTTGTTTTGGCCTACGAGGCTTATCAGACCCATGTTGTGATTCATTTTTCATCTGCAGCAAGAAGCTTGCAGGAAAAATTATCTTCCCCCCCTTCCCTTTCTTGGGGCTGCTGCATTTTCACTGTAAATTATAAAATTACTGCTTTCCCAGATTTGAAAATTCCCCAAGGAGGAAATACCTGATCTCACTTTCAAATGTTTTTAAGGGAAACAAAGTAACTTCTTTATCTGTATTTACTATGTGGTGACCACGATGTCTGTAGAAGCCAGAAGCTAGTGATGCTCTGCCATGAGTGTGTTCTGAGTTCACAGGAGTTTTCCTATAGAAAATATTAGGCTAAGTTTCAACCTTTATCAGTGTGAGACAAAGGCTACCTGGTAGTTATTGCATTGTCCACTAGGTTATGCACACATGTGATCAGACCTCTCTCTTTCCTTTAGAGTGAACTGTATACAAAGCATCTCATTGTCTGGAGGATCACACTTTATATGGGATATTTCCCAGTTATATTCATGGCCATTCATTTTGTAGGGCTTGAACATCACTCACATGGGCATCTGCTTGTTACTGTCTTTGAATTCTCTACCATGAAGACTAGTTTCATCAATTTTCCAAGCCTACTGGTCTACAAGTGACCCAGTAAGGTCATCCATGGGAGTTCACTCTCCATACTGTAATTGCTCAAATAGACCATAGGCAGTTGGTTTGTGTGCTTAAAAGAGTATCTTCATTCTCAGCAGCAAAGGGAGCTGAACTCCACTGCAATATGCAGACGCTTGCATCAAGATAAATTCCTTTAAGTCACTTTAGTGGAAAAGAACTTGAGCTATCAAAGTGAGTATGTGCTGCAAGCAATGGACATTATCTGGAGTCTTGGGAGATACCAAAAGAAACCTGAGTGTTTGTGTTTAATTGTCCTTCCTGAAATACCTTTTAATTACACATCCCTGTTGTTCGCTTAATTTCCTCACTCTAACTCAAGTTCTACTTTCTGGGATGTGTTGACAGCCCAGGCGCCTGGTTGTATCAGGGAACATTTTACAAACTCTGGGTGAAATTGTTCAGGTCAATTTTAGCACAGCTTTAGCTCTTCTGCTGCGGTTTGTGTCCCCAAAGATCAGACACAAAGAAGAACTGGGGGGCTTGAGTGGGTTTGCCTCTGCTAAGTTTTACGTTATCCTCCCAAAACATAGTTCTCTCAGTTTTAAAGGTGATGGTTACATCACGCTGCTTAACTGGTGTTAAGAATCTGAAGCTGCTTTTCCACAGAGAGAAGAATCTACAATACTGCAGAGAGGCACAAAGACTCCTTTGCACTCTCTTATGAAGCCTTCTAAAGCAGTTGTTTACAGAGGCGCGTGCACCCCTTGGTTTCATCATGGCCTGTGTCGGTGTCCTCCCACCAGATGCTCGTGCCTGTGTCTGGGCTCAGCAACCAGCTGTTCTCCAGTTGCGAGCACTGGTCTCTGCTGCAGATCGCTGGGTGGTTCCCCACCCCCTGAGAAGCATCCATGGAGAAGAGACAGAGGCTGGCGTTGGCTTGGCACGGCCTGGTTCTGCTGTGCGGCTTCTGCTGGCAGAGCACAGTGCCCTGTGCGGGGCTTGGGCCGGGGGTCACAAGGTGCAGGAAACAGCGAGGCGTGAGTTTCGGTGCAGGGAAGGTGGAAGCGGGCACCACCACCAGAGCAAAGCCAGAGCCGCTTGATCCTTCTGAAGCACACAATGCTGTTTTTCTGAAGGCTAAGAAGTAGCATAATGTGTAGAATTAGCACAGATTTGCTGCTTTGTCATTAAGAGCGGGTTTGCTGCTGGGGCAATGTCTGTTTGTACTGCCAGGCCACGGCTCGGCGCGTGCTGCGCCAAAGCAAACGAAAGGGGAATTATACAATATTGAATGTGGAGCTGTCTCTAAATGCATTGAAAATGTAGGTTATTGTCTTTTGGCATTTCCTAAAAAGCCTCTTGAGCTCCTGTTGGCAACCGCTGATATTGAGGGTACTTTTAGCTGTTTAAGTCTTCCTGTTCTAACAGGGGTCAAAGGGCTGTAAAGATCTTCTCAAAAGGATATAGAAGGAATCATTAAAAGGGAGGAGGAAGAAAGTGACAGAAGGTCAGCCTTTTTTTTTTAATGGGTGCATCCCCGAGGGGGTCAGACACAGTTGTGCATTATACTCCAGCTCCAGTACCTGACTTTTAGAAATCTACAACAAATCTTATTAACACTTCCATAAGCATAAAATACAGGACAGAGCCCAATGTTCCAGGCAGAAGTAAAAGAGAAAAACCATGAAATAAAACAATTTAGTCTTTCAGATGAATTTAAATCAACGTAGTGCAAGGATATGACCAAGATGAGGACAAATACTCAAATATGTGCAAGGCATTTTACGGTCCCTGGGAAGCGAGTGTGTATATCTGTGTATTTAATTCTCTTGTTGAGCTTTTTTTCCTCAGAGACAAATTTACTGTGTGCTCATTGCTAGAGCATGTCATGTAGCTTTTTGTAAGGACTGGTGTAGGGCAAAAAATTTACCTTTTTATGTGACACAGCCAAACAGAATTGTGAAGGTTTTCAGTGATTTCTAGACAGCAAGCAATAAACTGCGTTTGCACCCACACACTTACTGCCTAACACCCCATCTGGTAACATTTCCACGTCTCCAGGAAAGAAATCAATAGCAATAATCTGTGAGGGCCTCATAGGGTGTATATTTTTTTATCGCACTGCTATTTGAAATTTTTTTTCCTATCTGCGTATAGCACTAGATTCTTCTTTTTTTGTTAGCTATTTTATAAAAAAGCAGTAACTAACACTGAGGTCAGACTAATATATTCTAAACACTCATATTCAATAATATCATAGTGTTCAGATAGCAAAGTCCTGTTCAGTGAAGGCACTGAAAAATCTCATACCGCAAGAACCTGTGCATTTAAAATGATATGCTGGTACACCTCAAAGACAGGCGTCCTAAAAATTCATCATTACTTAAAGATAGTTTATATTAAAAGGGAGTATACCTCCAGTTTTCATCTTGCTCCAATGTGGAGAAGAAATTGTCCTTATATTCTGAAATTTAGAACTGTGTCACTGTTGGTTTTCTGTGCAAGGAGGAAATATGATGCTTTGTTACCGGTCTTATTTATTGCAGACCTTGTCTGGAATCTGGTATTGAAGCTGTGCTTGATGAGTTGCTGCCTTGAACTTTTCCACTGATCAATGCTGGTGCTATGGCTGCATGAAAGAATAGCTTTCCTGAGGAGAAGCTATCACATGGGAAACACTGCACAGTGAGCTCAGAAATCTGCTGTCGTCTTGTGTGCTTGAGCTTAGAAATGCATGTCCCAAAAGGAAGGGTGATAGCAAGAGACCATTTGAGACCTGAGATGTTACGGGAGCATGAGGTCAGGTCAAGAACGGCGAGGTATTAAAAGAGAGAGAGAGACGATGGAAGATGGGGGAAAGAGAGAATGAAAGAGAGAGAAGGTGAGAAAGTAAGAGAGAAAGAGAGAGAAAAGAAAGAAAGTAAGGGAGAAAGAGAGAGAAAAAGAAAAAGAAAGAAAGAAAGAGAGAGAGAAAGGAAGGAAGGAAAGAAAAAGAGAGAGAAAAAAAGGAAGGAAGGAAGGAAGGAAGGAAGGAAGGAAGGAAGGAAGGAAGGAAGGAAAGGAAGGAAGGAAGGAAGGAAGGAAGGAAGGAAGGAAGGAAGGAAGGAAGGAAGGAAGGAAGGAAGGAAGGAAGGAAGGAAGGAAGGAAGGAAGGAAGGAAGGAAGGAAGGAAGGAAGGAAGGAAGGAAGGAAGGAAGGAAGGAAGGAAGGAAGGAAGGAAGGAAGGAAGGAAGGAAGGAAGGAAGGAAGGAGAGAGAGAGAGAGAGAGAAAGAAAGAAAGAAAGAAAGAAAGAAAGAAAGAAAGAAAGAAAGAAAGAAAGAAAGAAAGAAAGAAAGAAAGAAAGAAAGAAAGAAAGAAAGAAAGAAAGAAAGAAAGAAAGAAAGAAAGAAAGAAAGAAAGAAAGAAAGAAAGAAAGAAAGAAAGAAAGAAAGGAAAGAAAAAGAAACCCTCTTTTCAGTAATGTAAGGTACAACTGTACAAAATGCACAGCTGAAGAAAAGGACATTACAGAGACAGGAATCATATTTCTTCTTCTCCCTGCAGTGACAAAGAAAAGGTTGTTTTGATTTTTGCTGTACAAATAATAAGCTTTACTTAGACACTGTAGCAGCTGAGTTGCTCTCTCTGAAAATATTTTGTGCTTTCTGTTCCAATGGCAACACCAGAGGACAAGACGGAAGCCAATCTGCAATCAGTGTATATTTTATTTCCTCAGGTATTGTCCTGTGCATCTCTCAGTGGGGTGGGGTTGGCACTCTGAACACCGGGCATGTCCTTCAGAAAGGGTATTTCAGCAGTATTTAGCGTGGGCAAATCTGTGTCTGTGCCTACCAAGGCTTTTCCTTTGTGCCCAGGCTGTGGGGGTGTGACACGAGGAGTTTGTCACACAGGAAATGCTCTGTGCTGGACCCACTGAAATCTGTTAAGTTGCCAAATCTCCGTCTCATTTGGTGACCCGCAGGGCACAAAGCAGATCTCTTGGTGTGGATGGCTGTATTCATGCCTCCCTCTAAATAAGCCAGTTGTAACAAAAATGAGTTTACCTCTTTGGAGCACTTTTGCAATAGAGGTCCTGCGAAGACTACTGAGTTGGTGCCCTGGGTGCCTTTGGCTGTAAGCGAATACTTGAATATAGTTTTATTTTTGAAGTTAGTACCAAACCTAAAATCTCTGGATGAGTTAACCTTATTACTACTATAGATGACTGCTCTTACATCACTTTTGCCCCTCCAGTTCACATCTTGTCTGTCTTCATTTGCACTCCAAAAAGTTGAGAAGGCAAATCTCAACACCGAACGAATAATAATACTATGGATAAGGATTCAGTAGATTGAGTTACTGGTGGGAAGAATAAATGGGGCTGACAATCCTGGCCTGCCCGTGAATATTGCAAACAAGCTCCTGGGTTTTTTTAACATCAAGTAGGCTCTTAAGGATGGATTTGGGTAGCTAATCTTTGATTTCTATTTGTTTGGTTTTACAATCTTACCCTCTGCTCCTCGGGTAGGTGGAATGAAAAAAAAAACAGGCTCTTCCAATTCACGTCATTGCAATAAAAATAAATCCATGGTGACTGAGATATTCAGGTACTGTGGGAAGAAGGGCTGTGTAAATACCTCAGTCAGTGGGTTTTTACCTGTGGTCCAAGGACTGTGAGTGACCACACTATAAAGGATAACCCAGGATAGCAAACCTTGTCAGTTGGCTTAAATTTTCAGTCTAATGGTCCCTACCTCCAGCAGAAGATTTTAGATGTGTAAACATTGAAGACGTTGAAAACCACAGACATAAAGAGGCAGTCAGACCATCACAGGCACTGAGAACAGTACATTCGCTCGGTATTATCTCAGGCTGAACGTCTGAATCTATTCTCCTAATACTACTGAATTTAATTTGGTCTGAATTAAAACACGAGAGTAAAAACTTAGTGTTTTCAACAAAGTTGTATCTGAGCCCAGTCTTTGATGATAAATAAGCCATTCACTTATGTACATCTGCCAGAGCATTCATAGGAAGCATTGAGCTTAAATGAGTTGTGACCTTATGAGACAGTCTGCTGTTTGGAGACTATATAGGTGACTGCTGGGTTTTGAGTGCTGACCTTTCTGTTTATATTCATCATGAATGTGCAGATACTTTTATTCTTTCCAGGAAAAGGCTGTCAATCTTCACACGAATTTTAATGCCAGTGCAATGCAGAGTAGTGGTGGATCTTAGCAGTAACAATCAGCGACTGACTAAAATTAACTAATTCAGACTGCTATGCTAAATTGAGTATGAGCGGGTTTGTTTCAGGCTCGGCATGGAAGCACAGGTGCAGCTGATAAATAGGGACACATACGGTGCCTAAATGTGCTCTCACTCGTAGTGACCTCCCAGCAAAAAAGCTCTGACAAATCACTTGTGACTTTTCAGAGCTTGTCGAGCTGCTGTTCAGTTGATCCGTATTTCTCTAGACTGGAAGTGACAGGAAGAGGCACTGATACTGTGAGCTCAGAAAAGGCCTGAATTTCTATTCCAAATTCATGGTGCCTTCCAAGGATTGGCTGTGTAAACAGTGCCTGACCCCTTGTCCAGGGCCAAGGCTTCTTGCTCTTTGTCCTTAATCACATCTTCTTCCTTACTTCTGCCACAAAAGTTCACTGTTGTCCAGAAGCCATCTCAGGAGCTCTTGCACCATCTGCCCTGGGAGTTGGGAAGACCCTTCTTTCCCCCTCTGCCCAACCCAAGGAGGCTCAGGTGGTCTCCTTGGAATGCAGCCTGGGGCAGACCAGCATCCTGACATTGCTTCTGCCCCTAGACCTGCTGAGATACCCCACTGCTGGGAAGCCCCAGCTCAAACCACCCAAATAGCAATGCAGACTGTAGCTTAAAATTATTATTCATCCGTTCGGGCATGGGGTGCTGAGGTGCCCATGGGGTTCTGCAGCAGCTCCCCTCTGCCTTGCTGGTGTAGGGGCACAGAAAGAATTTTCTGCCGGTAATCTCCAAAAATAACGTTCTTGTATAATTTTAACTGTTATCAGGGCTTTGGTATCCTAAGCAGAAGAGCTTTGTGTAGGCCACACATCTGTTTCTGTGCCGTCGAGCTGTCCTGAGCCGTCATTTCCCTATGGCCAAGGGATTTACACTGGCATCACCTGCTCTTCCTCAGGATCCCTCCCTGCTTTTGCCACCCCTGCTGCATTCTCACACTCCTTCTCATCCTCATCAAATGTTTTCCTCATGGATTATGTCTTCGTATGTATCTTCTTTATCATAAAAGCCTCCGGATGTTCTTCAGAGGAACTTCAGCTGGGGAAGAAATTATCTGAAGGAAAAAAATTTTAAAAGAGGAAAAAAAAGGGGAGGGGGGGGCGTTTATCTGCAAACTTCCCAGGAATCAGGTCAGTCCTAGCAAGGATACGCAAAGGTATTTTTCAAGCAAATATTACAGAGCTCTTTCACTAAAGACATATTGGCTTAAAAGGGTTCCAGCCCTACCGATATCTGAGCTTCTTTCACCCAGAATTGCTGGAATCAATGCAAGTTATATTGCTCCTTTTTCCCATGCTACTCCAAGTAAGCTTTTATTACCTTCTGTACCTGCCAAAGTCCTTGTGATCCCAGCGAGTGCCGAGCCGGTCGCTCCCGCCGTGCCCTGTATAGAGAATTGCACACAAGCAGTGGCTTAAGTAGAGTGCGAAAAATGCCACTGTGAGGCAGCTTCAGAACGAGTTTGCTTGTTTCTGCCAATCTCCCTGTCCTTGTTTGCTTTACCAATGGAAAAGGGTAAATTAAATTATAGTAAAATGTCTTCCTAAATATGCTTTCTCACTCCTCCTCCATGTATACAAGCACTGCAGACATAGTGAGAGATTATGTATCCCAAAGGAATTTGGTGCAATATTTTGTAATTCTGATTGAAATGTGTTCTCTCTGGTCCCCATAGTTTAATTTAGAACAATTAAGGTTCAGAGTACATGAGCTTGCAAAGCACATTACAAACAATGGCTGCAGAATAAACTGCAAATCAATCCACACTAAATCACCCTGAAAATCCCTGCGAACACAACAAAGAGGTCTAGAATCACGGTCCCTTTAATACAATCTCCTCTGTCTTTGTAGCCATAAGTAGTTCAGGTTCTTCCTTTATGGTAAAATGTGATCAAATTATTTCAGGTTTGGTTTTTTTTGGTTGTTTGTTACCTGAAACAAAACAATAAAGCATTTTCCTGCGTGTGTTTATGCAGGCATGTCAAATCACACCACAAGAGAGAAGCCTCTGCTGCGCTCGGTTCTCTGCTTTACCTTGTGAAGCTTATTTCTAATGATTGCCTTGCTGCTTTTATAGAGGATATAGATGAGCAGTGGGTGCTAATATAATTAAACCTGATAAGAGGGTGTCCTGAATATCATGCACGTGCGTGCACAGCCTGTGTAATAGGTTGATACATCAGCTTGCTATGATTTTTACATTACCTTTATTACACTGGCTGACACCATGTTCTCTGCTTTTATGACAGTAGCTTTTCTTTAATACTGGACCTGAAACCCTATTCTAAGCGGGGTAAAGTCTAGTTAAAAAAGAGTAAAATTCCTCCGATTTCTGCGAAACTAAGGTTTTCTGTGTGTGCAGACTCTCAAGTCTTGGAAGCAGCAGACAAAGCAGGGTTTTCAGCAGATGTTCTCACACAGCGCATTCCCGTATCGCATATTGCTGTGCAATCATAGCAGCCATCAGGAGATAAGTCTGTTTTGGTTTGGTTTTGACCATGGAACAAGCTGGTGCCTTGATCTGGCTAGGGTTCCTGCAAGCTCTCCTTTTAAAAGCCTGGACAGTAACCTATTCCTCACAATCAAAGTTCAGTGAAGGGAAATGGCTTCCAGGAGAGCGCGGGAGCCTGGCCAGCCCCAGAACAATTGTGCTACGTGACAGAAGGCAAAGCAGGAGCTATCAGGATAATTGCCTCTGGAAATGACCACGGGGAAGGGCCTGAGCCAAAACCCCCACTGGTCAATAAGAGGCTGCTACTGACGTGGGCTCTCATCATCAGTTGTTATAGCGGAAAGATTTTTTTCCAGGACAGTGGTTCTGATTTGAATGTTCTTTGCACACAGCAAAACATACAGATACCCAGCCACTGGGCAAGTCAGGGACTGATTTCAGGAGGGGGTGAGGTTGGCGCACGACTGACGTGTTCATCAGTGCTTTTCTAGGGCTCAGACGGTCTCTGCATAACCCCACCATTACCTGAGTCATAGTGATATTCAGCGCTGCTGATGAATGCAGAAGGCAGTAAGACAAAGTGATGTTGATATGTTTCCACATCACCTTTTGGCTGCATCGTGCAGCATTTTCTGAGGTGCACTATCCCTCCCAGCATGGGCACTGTCTCATCTCCCCAGGGCGGGCAGGGGAGCACACAGCCTCACGCGCTGTCCTCGCAGGCCGGCACGACACCCATCGCGTCGAGGCCGCCATCTCTGCAGAGCAGAGGCAGGTTTACGGAATATGTGTGCTCGGAGCGGTCGTGCTGGGTCTGTCAGGCGCATCTATGACACCCCCCAGCGTGGCAGCACCCTCAGCAGAGCGCAGCCCTGAGCCCCAGAATGCCCTCGGCACATGTCAGTCACATCCCCATTGTGTTCAGCCCATTACAGGTTTTACATTTGCCAGTGAGGGCAGTGTACAGCCTAGCTGAGGCCAATCAATACGCTCCAGGACCATTATCCTATAAAATGCCCACTTATTTAAAAAGGGGTGGGGGGTACAGACCTTCAAATCTGATCCAGCTCTGTTAAAGTCAATGGCCAAACTTCATTGATTTTCAGAGGTGAAGAGTTGGCACGTGCTTTAAAATATTCGCAATCCAGGAATAATAGCAAGAAGCAGAAAAATATAGAGGAGGCATCCTCGATCCATACACCGGGATCTGTGTGGTACTTATGTCATTAAACAATCACTTGTTTGGGAAAAAATCCGGATGCATAAGCAGTTGTGCATTGCAGAATCCTTCAAAGCATAGGTAATAATTATATGGGCAAGGCATAAAACCTAGTAGGTGCTTTATTTGCATGTTCTCACACTGGTTTCTGAACCACTTTTTCCTTCCCCCTAGCTAGTGCTCTACTCATCCTCGCTGTTGTGCTCATTAGTCTGGTTAAGCTGCACTGCATGATTCAGCTTGTTATTTTAAGTAAAATAATTTAATTAATCTGGGATTCCATAATTATTCCTTTTGGGGGGATAAACATATTTGATCTGAGTACAACAGTGTTTGTTCCTTAGCCTGGGAGCCCTGGGTTTTAAGCGGAGCGAACAGCTGATTTTTGGAGAGGTATTAGCACAGCACTTCTGTCTGCGGTGGAGCCTGTGTCGTGCCCCTAATCCTTGCGCCGCTGCTGTGCATGAACAACAGGGAGTGCCGAACTTGTAAAGACCTCTAGGAATTAGGTAACTTCCTTAGGGTACGAAGCTCCTCTGTCAAAGGTTCCAGGCATCTGTGGGGTTAGTGCTGATCTGTGAGGACTGCATTAACTGATTTTCACTGTCACGGTGCCACTGTTGAAAAGGGAGATGATAAAAGATGTTCCTGATGAAAAGGCGCTGCCATTTTCATTTCAAACAAGGCACTGGTGTGGTTATTTTGGCCTTATGTTCCCTGGGAGAGCATGGATTAAAAAGAAGCATAAACACTTTATTTTGTAGCTGTGGAGGTAACGGCTGGTGGCTCCTGGCACTCCTGTCCTTGGGTGCTGGGTCATGGGGATGGCTGTGAAGGTGCTCCTGGGTCTCCCCTCAGCTGTGCAGGTCACGCAGGTGGGGTGCTGGGCATTTCCTTGGGAGCTGCTCACACGGTGGTGATGGGGACAGGCTCCACACGGAGGGGGGGAACGGAATCACTCTTTCTCTGAAAAAGTTTCTAAAAATTCTTGTCAGTTTGAAGCGATGGATGCAGGGCTCCTTGGCTCCCCAGTGGCTGCACCCTGGGGCTGGCCTTATTCTGCAGCACAGTTTGTGGTTTCCCCTGTCCTGGGAGAAGCCCTGTGGGTGAGGCTGCCAGCTGGCCTGGGGCAGCTCGAGGGCCTTTGTGGCTGTGTGGGGCGGCAGAGGAGCCCTGGACCGCTCCCCAGGAGCCCTGGACCGCTCTGCGCACCAGCGCCCCGCCTGGCCTCACGCTCTGCTCTCTGGGCATCTCCGAGTCTGGGACTTGGCTCCACTTACGAACACGTCTGCTTCCCTTTGCTGTTCCTCTGTAAAGGCAGCACTGCTGTAACTCTGTGGGCCTCCACTACTGAGGAAATATTTTTATCTTAACAGCCAGTGACCCGGGAGGTTTATATATATGGGAGGACACTAACCTTTGGTCTAAATATTTCATCCTTGTTCTCAGCTCAGAGAGGGACTTTTATTTTCCTCTAAACATCTGCAAAATGCTTCTTGGCCATTTTAGAGTCCTTCACATATCAGACTTGTAAAGACACTTCCTTGTCGGTAATATTTCAGCAGTAACATCAAATGACTCTTTGCTTGTGTCTTTTTTAATTACATCAGCCCTTGGACAAAGTGCTCGGCCAGCGGGGCCTGTTCTGGTTCTTAGGTGAGTGCCTTGCTCTCTCCGCGAGATGGTGGGGCTCATGGCTGTTCGTGCTCCCTCCAGGGACCCTTCCAAATTGCATTTCTCAACAGGAGGGGAGAGGAGCAATTTCTTTCCTGGCCTTCCCATGAGCTTTTCTCCTGTAAGAGTACAGTTCAGTAGCCACAACACCCCTGTACGCAACCCTCTCAGGCAGAAGAGGACAAACCCAGGTCTCCCTCCACCTTAACTACAGGGTTTCTCTGGAAAAGAGAAGTAGCAGCTTTTCCCTTGGCTGTGTGGAAAGAAAGGAGACCAGACAGCACAGGCGAGAGTGGGGGTTCATGGGAAAGTACAGCAGGTGGAAGAGCATCCCCTTCTTGGACCCTAAGAGGTGTCTACCCACTGAGGCTCCCCCCAAGCCAGAGGGGCTTCTGGCAGTGAGGAGCTGTGGCCTCTCAAACTTTAATCTTGAAAATGAAGTTTAAGCTCTCTGGAAATCAGAATACAGCCAGCTGGTGATTCTGAGGATGGTATTTCTGAAATCAAAAACCTGAATTTCAGCTAAACCTCTTTTTGGATCAAATGTTTGACGGCTTCTACAAAACCTTACATGAAAACTCATTTTATTGTATTTGATAGCATTTCCACATGATCTGAGAGCACTGTTACATAGGAATGGATGCAAGTACGTGCTTGAAACTTAAGCAAATGCACAGATGCTCCTTTGAACTGGGGAGCCCAAGAAAATGTCTTGAACATTCCCCTGACTTGACCTGTGCCAGCAGGAGCAGAAGGAGGGTCATCTCGTATTCTGTACTCTTTACCTACTCATTTACCTTGTCGTTTTCCTTTAAAGTTGCACTGCAGCCAATCAGCTTGAAAATTTCCACGCCATTAGTATATACCAAGCAGGAAAGCCATGTCTTCCCTCCGCCAAAGAGCAGGAGGACAGGTGGAACAGCAGCGTGTCAGGGGCCCAGATAGGGGCCTTTCCCCTTGGCCACCACTGCCCTCCCATCCAGAGTGAACGAGCGCTCACCCAGGCCGTGGGGTCCATCCGCTGCCGTGTCTGGGCTGGCAGCTGCCTGGGCTGCCACCGGGTAGGATACTAATTTCACAAGAGATTTATTGGAAAAAAATACTTTAGATTGAGTTATGATGTAATTATGAACTGGTTTTGTGTGTGCTACAAGGCTGGGCAACTTGCCACTGGGCACAATCCGCTGCGCATCAAGCAACCGCGGGAAAGCCTGCCAGTGCTGCCAGCCCTCCCCTCTCCCTCAATTACACACTCCTTCTGACTGCCAGTTACACAAATTAAACTGTTTTAGCCTCATTTACAATATCATAAGTGAAGAGGGACAGGCTGAAAGCATCAAACACGCTCAGCTTTCAGCAGCCTTATTCCTGCAATGACCATATGCTTGTGCACAGTTGTCTTTCTCAGCTGATCTGATACAGAATTAATTGACACTCAGATTTTAGCTTTAACATACCAGCTGTTAGCTATATAACAACAATCAGGGCCTCTCTGTAATCCGAAGATGTACCGGCTACCTTAAGGGTCTGATTTTTCTGACAGCTATGAGTGATTGCTTATGCTTACATGATCCATGCATAATTTTAGGCAAAGTTGAAATACTGCTAAATGTGCTGCTTAAAATAAGACATTCCCTTCTTTTTGCTGTTGACTGTGTGATGTCTGGCCATTGGCAGAGAGACAGATGTGGAGATGAAAGATAAACGATGAGTTGCTGTGATGGCAGTACAAGGCAAAGGACCTGATTTCCAGCCTGGGAAACCCTGTCTGCGCTGGTCCTGGCTCCTGCCAACAAGCACGTTGAGTCTGATGTTCCTGTGAGTATCTGGGAAGCCTCCTTGGACAACTTCTCAGCTGGTGTTATAGTGCACGAGTGAGTTACCCCAGCTGGAAGAACGGGTTTGGATTTGGCAGATACATTTAACAAAGAATGGCTGCTTTTAAAAAGCAATTGTATCACAGGACAAACTGAGCTGCAAGGGCATAAATTGGACAGGGAAGCAGTTTTTCACTGTACTTGGACATCTCACATGAGCAGCCAGTTTCTAAATTTGGGCACCTAAATCTCAACACATTTAAAAACATGATATTTCTTCTGTTCTTTTGTTTTTGCTGATCTTTCATCCTGCTTGGAATTATGTTTTTTTCCTTGAGTTCTAATAAAATGAGTTAAATAATTAATGCCACAATCCAATAACTGATTATAGAATTTTTTTCAAAATTGCGTGTAGCACCTCTCACGTACTAAATCTTTTTGATTAATGATTTTTAAAGAAGGCTTGTTACATCCATAATGTAAAGAAGTAGAGAGATGTAAGCTGCTGAAGTAAAATTCTGAATACCTTTTATGAACAGTAATTTACTTTGTAAGCTTGATTCTTGATATGTATATAGGAAATACTAACACAAGAGAAATATTCTAAAGAAACTGCAGATAGAAACCTCCTCTTCCATACCCCCCTGAAATCTAGTTTTTGTCCATAGGTGAATTGCTGCTGTGAAGCCACTGCAATTTGACTTTGTACAAAAAGGGTCATTGAACAGAAGGTCAGGCAGCTGGCCATTTCCATTTCAAAGATGCTATCAAAAGGGCAAGAGGCAGTTCATCCAGCAGCCCTTTAGCAAACAAGATTTTCCTCTTTCTCATTTATGATATTTTTTATGCTAAAATAGTTTATAGGCTACTGAGAGAAAGGCTTTGATTCATTTTCTTCAGAAGGAAAGTGCACTAAGTGGAGCTTGGAAAGGACTTTGGTTCAAGAAATCAGAGAAGCTTTTGAGTAATGATGAGCCATTTGGTGTCCACTTATCAAGAGACTGGCAGTAAGGCAATAAATCATTACAGGGACTCTCCGCTTCAGCTGAAGACAATTGGAAAAGGTAGCTCTTTTATTACAAATTATGGCTTATCGCCTCCTTAATGGCAGGCCTCAGCTTTACAAATACTTGAGCATATTAATCTAGATAAACCAAACAAGTTCAGAAAAGTTTGGGGATCCTGGTGCCAACGTGCCATCACCACGAGATTTGCAGCGCAGCCGGACAGCTGGAGGCATGATCCATCCTGCCCACCGGTCGCTGACAACCCAAATGATACTGGTTCTTCTGGGACTGGAGAATTGCTGCTCACCAGTGAGCAGCTAAAATTCACCCATTGCCGTGATTTAGAAATAAGCTGTTCCACCTCCATTTCTAAGTGCTCTTGGGTAGTGGGACAGACAGAGCGCGGGGTTCGTGCTGATGCCTCGCCCAGAGCAGTGACTCTTGTGAAAGTGCCCCCGCTCAGTAAGGGGGTTGATAGCTTAGTTGGTCACTTTAAGAAAAATAATATCTTACTCTAGGGAAAAAAAATGCTTAAAATCATTTAGGTGCCATATTTTACTCTACATTCCTTTCTGCTTGTCCTCTCAGAGTGCTGCAGCCTCATGGAGTTTCTTTCTTTAATGCGAGAGGGGGGAAGCTGGTCTTAGCAGCGTTTTGGAACTGAAATATTGAAATTTCTGAAAAGCAAATGAAACAATCTTTCTGTGCAAATCAATGTGAGAATTTTAGGCTTTGGTAACTTATTATTTATCGATGGATGGAATGAAGGATGATTTGTGGGGCAAATTTTGAAAGTGAGTCCCCTCTGCAAACAGACTCCTGACCTGTGCTTGGGCTTGTGCACACAAAACAACTGATAACAGCCCAAAAATCTAGTGAATCTTTGGTCATCCTCCCAGCCCTTGTCATGTCAGAGAGAACTGAGTGAGCTCACATCTTCCTCACAGCACAAATATTTTCAGAAGCGTGTCAGCATAAGTTCAAAATATGTCATTGTAAAATGTTTATACAACATTGACCAGAAAATCTATCAATATATCTGTGCTATACCAATACATCCTGATAATAAGAATGCTTCATCACAGCAGGTCAATATTTATTGGAGTAAATCAACCCCTTGCCAATGTGGAAATGGAGGTGTCCGTTACCTGGAATTGGAAGAGCTGTATATTCAATTATAAAAACTAACAAGTGAAGGCTTTGGCTACCACACAACGCCATCGCTCCATTGACTTGATGGAGCTACATCAGTTTGCATGAGGTAAGTCTGGTCTTAAAAGCCTTACCAGAATAGGTGGAAAGGACGCACATGACCTTTACACAGTGTGGTTATTCAGGGCTATACAACCAGGTGTTCAGTAGACAGAGAGGTCCCCTGGCACAGAGGAGGTGGCAACCGACATCAGCCCAGTGAGCAGCACCTCTCTGGGTGCGCCCCTGCCCTCCCCTCAGCCCCCAGCAGTAGTGCCCACTGGCACCCACAGGCACCGCAGGATCAATGGTGCTTTTTGACGAGCCCTCCCATAAGATGTAAGGGAACGTGCAAGGCTCCCCTCAGCATGGGACGGAGAGATCTTGGTCCTTTGGGAACACCTCTGCCGGCTGATCTGAGGGCATGGCTGGCGGCGCCTCCCCCGCTGCTGTGCCCGTGCTGCTGGAGGCAGTTCCAACATGCTGGCCACATCCTGCACCAAGGTACATCCCTCAGTGGAGGGTGGGTGAGATCAGGGACATGGTCATGGAGGGCTGGGGAAGGCTGCACTGAGAGAAATGAGTAAATATTTTCTATTATCCCTCCATAGCTTTATCCCTGTTAACAATATTGATTGTGGAAAGTGAAGGTGAAGTATACGATTTTAAATACAGCTGTTGCGAGTCGTAATTCAAACAGGATATTTCAGACATGTCTGAAGCACGGCAGCAGCAATCAACAGCATGGGGCCTCTTGGAAATACGGCCACTAACAGTCTTCTGAAAAGCATAAGGCAAATTGCCAGCTAAATAAGAGCTAGAGGATACCACGGCCTACTGCGTTGTCCAGAGTGGCAGGCAATGAGTTTGTTTGTGGTGTCCTTTGGAGAAGGAAAAGCGTTTCCACTGGCTGGTTTCTCCCATGCCTTTGCCCCACAAGCTCAGCTGCTGCTGCTGCTGCTGCTGCTGCTGCTGCTGCTGCTGCTGCTGCTGCTGCCGCTACCTCCCAAGGCCACGGAGGAGAGGGGACACGGTGCCGGCGGCAGCACTGCCTCCCTCTGAGGTGTCAGTCCCTGCCCCACTAATGACACTGCTCCGCCTGGGCAGCAGCAGCAGCTGATGCTGCTATTGTTTCTTTGACAATAATACAGATTTTAGACTTACGAGTCACGGAGACATATTTCTTTCTCTCTTCCTAGTGCAGCGTAAGCTACTTTGACACCCCAGGGACAGGCTTAGGCACAGCTCTGCAGTGGGGTTGGTGTCACAGCGGTGAACCTGTGACCCCAGCACTGCTGTGGACGTGCAAGTAAATTCAGAGGCACCAAAGATAACTCTGGGGCTTTGCGTTTTCTGCTCGTTGGCTCTGCTTCAGCATCCCAGCTACACCTCGTGCCTCTAGACTTAGCTCAGTTTCCACTTGCCGGGAGGGGAATGAAGGAAAATGTCAAGCTCTGCAAATGTAGCTGGACCTTGAGATGCTGCTTCCCCCACCGGGGTGAAAAGCGAGGCTCCTTTGGCATTGTTCACAGCAGTTTTAAAATGAACCGTGCAAAAAACCTCTGGAGTAACTCAGCAGCTCTTGTTTTGCTTTGCAAGTGTTGAAAATTGTCCTCAGGTGTTTCAGGCAGACCTCCACGCAGCCCAAAATTATGACTCCTTACGGTAAGGAACCTGTGTTTGGCATTTAGGTAAAACACTGGCTCTGCCAGAATTGAAGGTGCAGTGAACGTAAAACTGTCACCTTTAAGGCATAATAATGTTTTCTCCTCAAAGCTCAGCTGTGTTTTTTGTACCCGTCAAAGTCAATGGGAGTTTTGTCGATGGGACCAAGCTTATGTAGAGATAATACTGAAGAGGCAATTGTTTGGAGGTTCTGTATTTTAAAAGTGTAAAACAAAAAGACCTTCCTTTCTACAAAGCAATAACATGCCATAGAACCACAGACTTAAAACCAAGAATCTATACCTAAAACCTGTAAAGAGAAAAGCTAACAAGAGGTTGTAAGAAAAGGTCGATGAAGCTGTACAAAAGGGTAAATATTCTGATGGTTTCCTCTCAAATGCATTGATATTAGGTTCAGAAAGATTTTTCCATTTATGTCTGGTGCTCAGTTTTCCAAGTAAATATTGCTTGTCTGCTTTTAATCCAATGTAAGACCATTGGCCAAAGGTCTGAGCAGTTTGTGAAATTTCATCTGAAATTTGCAATCTTTTTCAGTGTGAATTCATTCGGGCTGCAGGGCTGGAACAATTGCTGTTTCATTTTATAAAATGAGAACATTAAACTTGACAGCAGTTCCAGGGCATAAAAGTCCAGCCTAGCCATGGATGTGGCAGAGCAACTATCTTCGACCTTTGGTCCATCGTAAATGGGGAAAGAGATGTTTGTGTGAGAGGGAGAAAGTATTGTGCTTCTGGACCTGTTGCTGCTTTTATTAACACCGCAACCTCCCTATCAGCTGTACCTCTCCAGCACAGGCTTGTGGGGCTCACACATCTAACAAGGAGATGCTGGGGGCTATAAGGGTGGAGGGGGAAATCTGAGGCAGAAATACCAAAACAGGTCTGCAGCAAACCCTCTTGAGGGAGATAGGTAGGAAGAGCAGCCTGATTAGGCACATTAAGTGCCTTTACCGAAAGGGTGGTCAGGCCCTGGCAGAGGCTGCCCGGGGATGTGGTTGAGTCACCATCCCTGGAGGTATTAAAAAAAAGGATAGATGAGTTTTTGAGGGATATGGTTTAACGGATGCTGGGTGCGGTTGGACTCGATGATCTCAGAGGTCTTTTCCAACCGGAAGATTCTATGATTCTAAGTGTATAGCTGTACCAAATAATCGTCATGATACGCCAAAAAGAGGCCACCAAACAGGGCTGATGGGTGGTTTCTGCTGAGAGAGCATCAGTGCCAAGGTCTGAGCATGTACTGCCTCTGAGCCCTACTTCAGAGAGGTTTCTTTAAGAGCCTTGAGGATCTTGGCACAGAGAGTGTTAAAGAAATATAAAGAGACTTCTGATTGAGCTTAGTTTTGAGGTAGGTCCAAGTTTCAGGGTATAAATAACAAAGATCTAAATCTTTCCTGTCCTCTGCAATCCTCAATTTTTCCCATAGCTGAGGAAGCTACGGACAGTGTTTTGCATGTACTGATCAAAACTTCATCATACTCTGTCCTGCTCTCCTCTTTTGCTCTCCAAGAGGCACTTGTTTTCCTGTCCAGCTGCCAAGCATCTGAGCATTTTTTTCCCACTGACTCTGTACTCAGGAGAGTGATGGAGCTGTGTTTTCATCCACAGCTTCAGAGCATCCCCCTGGTAGGATTGCAGTTATTTGGGTGCTGCCCCAGTATCCCCTTGGGGTGCTTGCTGCTGTCTCCTCTTGCTGCCAAAGCAGCGGTTCTATCACTGATCTATGAGTATGCTGTGATTTAAGGGTTTTTTAAAGCTCCATAGCTTGAGCCAAGGAGCCAAAATGGAAAAAAAATAATAACTCCAACAGTTTTGCTGCTTTTGCAAGGAGAGAGCAAGGAGAGACGTGGATCCCTCTGTGGAAGTGAGGGCAAGACAGGCAAAATGAAATTGCAGTGTCAAAAACTCAGCAGAGTCAAGGACAGGTAACACTTGCCACGTGCTCCCAGCTCCATGTCGGCAACCCAGCCTGCGACCGTGCAGGTGCCTGGTGACAGGGGCAAAGCTGCAGAGCAATTTGGAAGAGTCCTCAGCCACCACCGAGCCTGCTGCTGTGTCCCTGCCCGCACATGGGCTTGATGTCCCAAGGCCCATTAGGAGGTCCGTGACCTCACAGGGATCACGCAGGAGCAGCACCCGAGGAATCAGTTGCTTTGTGGGTCCCAGGGAGTCCGCGATGCTCCCACACGAGCAAGGGCTTCTCAGCCACCGCAGCTGCTGCCTTGGATGGGGATGGCACCTTCCTCCTGCACCTCCCAGCCCCTGGCCTCACCTGCTGCTAGCGGGGCACAGGGATGATTCCCGCTCCTCATCTGCTAAACCTGCAAAGTAAAGATAATCCCCTTTTTGCTTACACAGTGTTTGACCTGCCCAGTGCCTCGAGGGAATAAAGCAAAGGATGTGGGGCAGTGCAGGGTAGGGGAGTGGCCTTGTCACCTGAAGAGGGAAAGCAATGGAAGCTGGTTAAAATGGATTTAAGGCTGATTTTTACTACCAGACCTGCTTTGGAGGAGCCATAATGTGGTGCCTTATGTTCCTGCAAATTCTGTGAGCGTCAAAACTGGTGCATTTGAAACTTTCCTAATAACACATCAAATATTCCGCACGGTGCTAATGACAGATGTAATATCACAGTTAAAATAAATAATTGGCACTTTTAAAAGCACTATGTTATTTCAGCTGTGTTCTTATGATTCAGATATTTCTATAGAATAGTCGTATTTTCTTCTGACACCTTTACAAGTTGGGTTCAAAATGTATCATTACGAAATATGGTCAGATGCATTAAAATTATAATTAAAAAATTGCTTTTCACCCTGACATGAAAAATTTAAAGCTAGTACCAAGGAACAAAGTACTTTAACCTATTGGATAAAAGGAAAGCAATGTATTATTTTAAAAGTGAATTATTTTTCAAGAGTTTATTTTATAAAGGTATAATGACATTTGTAGACCCTAAAACAGAAATATTAGTTGTCACAGTTAATTAGCTCTTAGAGGGAATTTTGCACACCCACACCATAATTGGCTGTGTCTGGGTTCACAGTGAGGACGTTGGGGGAAGCAGCATCCCCCCCAAGCCTGTGCAAAGGCCCTCGGCTGCCTTACTGGCAGCTCTGAAGGTGGTGGGAGCCTCCCCACTCAGTTGCTCCCCACGGCCACTGCATCCCTCGAGCCACCGGGAGCTGCAAGCAGTTCCTGCTCCTCACGCAGGATCCCTCCCTCTGATTCCATGGATTTACCCTCTCCACAGTGGTACAGTCAGAACCATATAAAATGGGCAAAGTCAGGTTTTTTCTATTATCACCAACTAAAAAAATAAGGGATTTTGCTCTAAAAAGATTGCACAAGAAGGTTGATTGTGAAGGGACTCAGTGTGGGAAATAAGAGTTGGAGGAGCAGTTGTCTTAGGAAGGCACAAGATTACACAAAGCAGGAGAGGATCAGGACTGACCCGGCTCCAAAACTGTAATCAGCAAACCCAGATGGGCCGAATGGTCTCAACAGGGAGAGGGGGGCACAATCCAGGGAATGCAGGAAGCCAGAAGAGGGTGCTACAATATCTAATTACCCAGAGACCTTATTTAAATAACTTTGTTTAAATATTTCTCTGGCAGGGCAGCCCTCCATCCATCGTGCACACAACCCAGCCGCGCCCAGCAGGGCACCGGTCTCAGTTGGGGTTGATGGGGACCCAGGGGTGTGACACACAGTACAACTGATGCCCTGTGGGCTGGAGACTGCATCCAGGGAGTGGGAAATGCAGGATACTTCACACACTGAGAGCTGTAGTCTGTGTGGAAACACCTCCCTGGTCGCCACTGCCTGCTCTATATGCGTTGTAGCCTTTACTGCACCGATGGCTTCAGCTCTTGGAGGCAAGGTTTAAGGGAAGGCAGGGGACTTGCTTAGTTGCTCTCTTTTTGCTTGTCATGGAGCGTTATCTCCAGGTAATTACCCCTCATACAAGAAATGCAGTTGCAGGAATGCTGTGTTGTACTGGCCATAGTCCAGATAATATCTGAGATGGCCACTTTGCATCTCATGATCCATTTTAACTCATCTGATTTAAACCTTCACCTGACCAAGAGTGCCATAAAATGTACTCATAAGACCTTTATGGTTCATTTCTTCTGTGAGTGCCAAATACAGGAGGGTGGGACAAGTCCCTTTGCAGATGGGGAATTATCTTTCCCTGCTGCCATCCAGGAGGGTGCAAGAAATGACAAATAGCCCCAGTCCCAGTGATGACATGACACAAAAGCCAAAGTCAGGTGCATTTATAAATTGTTTCTCTAGGTGCAAACTCCCTGTTTCTCCTCCCTGGGACACTGCAGAAAAAGCCCCGATCCATCGAGCACCTTGCGCTGGGCATCTTCACTCTACAGTCTATTGACAGGTATTCTGGAAATCAAAATCAGCATTGAATTAGCCCAGTTGCCACTGCTGTTAGTAAGTAACTGTAAACTGCTGAGAGAGCAACTAGAGCTTCAAAAAGCACAAGGAGAAGCTGTGTTTTGCTGTCCTCAGGAGCTTTGCCACACAGATAAAACAAGTCGGGCACAAGATATAACCTAATATTGTTTGCATGCCAGAAGCCTCTGCACAGTAATTACAGAGATGACTTAGAAGCATCGTAATTATTAAGAGCTATCAGCATTTCCATTACAATCCCCTTTGTGCTTGTCATGAGCCTCAGGCGCCCCAGGACACAGGGGCAGGGGGCTGTGTGCAGGTTGGGGGTACCTGTCTCAGGTACCCATCTCTTAGCTGCATCGATCAAGCTGCCCTGGGCTCTCCCTGGGCCTCCCCGGAGCTCCTGGTGCCCCTGTACAGGAGCCACCCTGCGCTGGGTGGGAGGGGAGAGGCAAGAGAGTTAGCAGCTCCAAACAGTGCTTTAATGATATACTCAGTTCTTGCAGACCTTGAAACAAATTATAAGAGGAAAGACATTTCTAGAGCACAAGAGTACGATGTTTGGAACGTCAAATTAAAATCCCAGGTGCCAGGTTTGAGAGCTCAGACTCCTTCCTTCATACAAGCCGAGTGGCTTGTGCAGCAGATTCCAAACAGCCTTTACATTTTTTCCAGGGTTTTTTTTGAAAAGTTTTCCAGTTCAGAATACTTAAGAGCAAATGTGAAAAAAAAAAGCAGCGAACGTTATTCCCTGCTTCCGTTAGGAAGTTTTATTATTGATATACATTAATACTTTACAGGAAAAAGCTGTTGCCTGGTTCACTCTGAACTGCTTTCCCCTCACCCTGTGACCTGGCACAAGATTCAAAGTCTTCTTCCAAAGGTGGAAACCTTCTGTTACCATTTTTTGGAGATAAGTCTAGCGGTGCAAAAGGCTATTGGAACATGGAACACTCTGCAATATTCCAGTATTATATAAGCAGAAGATTTGGAGGCACAGAGTGAAAAATAGAATGGCTTTTCGTGTAGGAGATGATGTTTCTATTCCCATTCTGTTATAGCTCAGACTTGAATAAATATGATTTTTGTGCGTATTCCCTTATGAGGCTACTCTTTTAAATCATATGTTAAAATAGACTTATAAAATAGACATGAAAAAAATCTGAGTTATCATTCTTGTTTCTCCTGTCTAAATACAGCTTTCTCTCCTTAGTAATTTACATTGATAGCAAAGCTCTCAGAAGGAAGAAAAACACTCAAGATATTAAATATTCTAGGGCAATATGTGGCAGACAAGTTGTTATTGAAGTTAGAAAGTATGTTAAATACCATGGAGACTTAAACAGAAACTGCAGGCCCTTTTCCTTTCTGATCCGTAGGGGAGACAGGAGCGTGGTGTGGATCTGTGGAGCCCCTCCTCACATTGCTCAGAGCATCACATCAACGCCAACACTCACACGCAGCCCAGCAGGGATTTGCTGTCATCTGAGGGAACCTCCTTTCATGACCTCAGTAAGTCCAAAATTAACAGGAAAGTTAGAAGCTGATAACCAAAAGGCAGCAGCCTGAAACTACAATAACGTTAATTGGTTTAGAAAAAAAAACAAATCTTAGAAACCCCTTTCCAGTTGGCCAGGGAGGAAAGGTGAGGGGAGGTGCTTGTGTTTTGAAATGCCAAGTTATTTTGGGGAGGGACAGAATAGAGTTGTCACTGGTGAACAACGGCCTCAGCAGGGCTGCTTCCATTTGTAAGGCCCATTTGCTGCATCAGGGTGTGACCCCAGTGCTTGCTGGAGCTGTTTCCAGCCCAGGGCTGTGAAGCGAGGGTGCAGTGTCCCCCTGGGTTTGTGCAAGCTGACGTGAGGGCTCTCTGTGCTTGTGTAGTGCCTGCTCTCTGCAGGCACCACGTGGGGAATTGAGAGGCAAAGACATCCCACAAGTGTCCGTTTCAGCTCAGCCTAATTGGCTGTGGCCTTTCAATCAGGGACTTCATGAAGACACTTAGGAGTGTGCCTGCTGCTCTTCTGCATGGGCAAACTGGAGATGATTTGAGCCACGGGTTAAGAAGGGATGGGCCACCCCACTGCCATAATCAGCCCTCATCAATCACCACATTCAGCGTGGACGCAGAAAGGCTGGAGTGCCGCTAACAAGACTTTGTCAGTTAAAAGCTAGAGCTGAGGGTATCACAAGTGTTGAAACACACTATTTACTGTATGTGAAGGCAAAGCAATCTATAGCCCAATCGCCGGAGTCATTTGAGGCGCATGGGTTGCTGACAAATGTGGATGGACAGATATGTAAAGATGATGCGTCATGAGCTCTGCTGATGAGTTTACAGCAGAAGCCTCTGAATTCACATCAAATGTGTCAAAGGGTGACAGAACTACATCACACAAACTCTGGCAGTTTAATTTGGTGTCAGCTATTAGTGTTGACTTTCAGCACTCTTGCCGCTCAGTGTTTCTGCCAGCAAGGTGACATAGCCTCACAGATTGCTAAATTTCTTTGTTGTAAGAAATAGGGTTTGCTCACTGCACAGTAGTCCTCTAATAGAGGAAATCCAGAAGGTCAGAAAACTATTTTTCCACGCTACAGTACTCCATTTCATGACCTAGACTTTTCATTACATTATTCTTGGTTAAGTATTTGATTGTGTCACTACACAGAGAAAATGTCTATGTCTTGGGTTTTTTAATTATTCTCAGTTGTTTGGAAAGGTCTTGTTCATGTTACAGGCTCTGGTAAGCAATGTTGGAATTTACCAGATGCATTGGAGCACTGTCGAAGTGTGGAAGGCTTTGAGAACTGAATTTTCCATTCAGAACATTTTTCAAAGCAAGGAGGTGTTTTTAATACATTTTGCTTATCAAAGGCTTCCTTTTGGAGATGGTTTAGGAAACTGGTAATAGACCCAAAATGGAAACATTACAGCTTCCCCTTCTTTTATCCCTTTTTTAGCTATTGTTTCTGAGCAGTGCAAAGGATTGAAGAAAAGCAGAATAAAGTGGAGTAAAAGGGGGACAAGTAGGAAAATGAAAGCTGCACTACTTGGGAGTAGAAAAGGTTTTAGGGGAAATACATCCAAACCCAAAACATTGCTGAATGTGTTATGTAAAACATTTTCCTTCATCAGCAAAATAGTGTGGGCAGAAAGAATAGTCGTGTCTTCTAGAAAGACTTTGTATGATTGGTATCCAGTTGCATTTCTTTTAAGATGCCTGGTGTGATGAACACCCAGGTGTGAACACAGACGTAGCCAGACGCCCTGCTCCAGGAGTCCCTGTCAGGCAGGGAGGGTTTGCTGCGGTGCTTTCAAAGCTGGAGATGAGAAAATACATCTCCCATTGCAATGAGATTGTTTAATACAGACTCTCTATCATTCACCAGCATAAGTTTAAGCAGTACATAAGCCACTTTGACACAGCAATATATCATTCAAAAACAAAACCTGTGTGCTCTGCACCAAGCATGGGCGGATGGATCGCTCATCAGAGGGGGAGAGAGTCTTTCATCAGTTGCTTTTCACTGGGTGATGACAATAATCATTTCAACACAGAGTACACAACCTAGAGCAATGAGGGCAGCGCAACACATCTGGCCTGATCTATTTAATACCGAATATTTTAAAAACCTGAGGACATTTATCGGGATGGCTCAACACAATGCCTGGGCCATAAGAGAAAAGATTACGTTTATTAAAAGAAGAACCAAGAAAAAGGAAGACAAACTGCCTGTGACAGTGGCTTGTGCTGCATCCAGCTCCAGCCGTGCTAGCAACTTCACACTGGGCATGTCAAAAGGCAAAGAGAATTTTATAGCTTTTAGCATCTGATCCAAAACCAACCAAAGTCAATGCAAGGCTCCCACATATTTCAATAAGCTTTGGCTCAGCTCACTGTAGTCACACCAACCACACGCTGTTACACAAGCAATATTCAGTCCTTAGGTTGTGCTTGTGCTTAGGGCATAGCAAAATGCTGTATAAAGGTGGTCAGCAGGTTACCAAGCGAAAGGGATGCAGAGCAGTGAACTTACTTGACTGAGGTCACCCAGAAGATTCCACGCAAAGCCATGTCTGGAAACAGAAAAACTCTGAGCCCTTAGGTAACGTTCGCGTGCGCTTGGGTTGGTTGTTGGTGACTTGTTGTTTTATGGGAGCTCACAGGTCCCATAAGTGTGTGATCCCCTGCAGGAGCTGTACATGGATCCCACCCAGCTGTAGCCTCCATGGATATATCTTTGGTCTAGAGCTCAGGGACAGTTTCCTGCCTGTCCCCTACTTTCAAGTAGTGCACGTGAGAAGGAGGTAAAGCCATTGTCCGTCTGCTGTCCTGGCCAGAAAAGGATGAGAATGGGAGGAAAGGCTGCATGGCAAGACACAGGGACATAAGCTTTGTCTTCCATTCAGAGCCAGTGGTACACAGGAGAAAGCCTGTTCAGAGCAGGAGATCACTTCTTAGCATCTGCAGGGAGCTGAGTGGACGTGCACACCTACAACTCCTGGGGCATACTTTTTCTTTCGTGTGAGGTATAAATAATGTCCCAAAGAACCTTGCTTGTATTCAAATTAAATGGCAACGGGCGTAATTCAGGTTCATTATGCCCTTCTGGCAAGTAGGAGAACCTCAGCAAGTCTGGAGATAAAGACCTAAACCAGAGCAAAATTATGTCTTTTAGTTTCTCCAGGGATTTCTTTACTGTGTCATCTATAGACAAACCTGTTCTCTGCCCAGCAGCAAGAATTTTTCATTTTCTGTATTCACCATAGAGCTCTTATTAAAAATCCTCTATTAAAAAATCTCCTAAAAGCATAGTTAAAAATGGATTAAAAACGAATTAGTTTATTAACATGTTGGTCAGGGGAAAAAAAAAGAGATGGAGGAGGGCATAATAAACAAGACAATATGAAGAAACAAAGCTAATTGTCAGCTTGGGAGAGCCATGTGCCACATTCCTAGTAAGCTGTCTGTCTTAAACCCTCTGGATCAAAAAGTGATTAATCCTGCAGACAAATGTAGCCTTGATGGTAGAGATACGCAAAATCCCCTAAACAGAGCTATGTGGTGTTACACTTACTGCTCTGAAGGCCTCAGTTAAAGGCTCTTTAACTCCAGCCTTTCCCATTATGTTCCCCGACGTACCAGGAAGCCCCCTCCTTGCCTCAGTCCACTCTGAGCCTCAAAAGAAAAAAGCTCTTGGCAGTGCCCAGTGCTGCTCAGCCAAGCTTTAGCCCTCCCTCAGCAGCCCCTTCCCCGGGGCTGAGTTAGCCAGGGTGCACCTCGGCATCACCCACCACCCCACAGCTCCACAGGCTCCCAGAGCAGCGTGGCTGGAAAAGCCAGGAGGCTGTGGGCAGGATACAGGTGTGACAGCACTTGTGTCCTGTGAGGGCCACGGGCAGGGAGGGGCGGCTTCCCTTCGGCCTCCAAGAAAAGCCAACAGGTGAGAAGGAGAAGGGAAGCAAAACCAGGGGAGTTTCTATGGGCTTGTTTCTACCCAGAATCATAGAATTTTATCTCTGCATCTCTTGGCCCTCAGGCTCACACGCCTGTGGCACAGGACCAGTCAGTGCTCGCTGGTACACGGGCCTGGCTGTGGTCAGAGACCACAAGGAGATGCCCTCAGCACTGCCCCAGCTCAGCCACAGGAGCAGCACTTGAGGAGCCTGAGTGGACCAGAACTTCATTTGCTGGGCTAGATCTGGCTCCTCATTACCATCTCAGGTTTCCTCATGTTCAGATCTCATCATCAAATTGTGCTCAGCAAAAATGCTTTCTACAGCACACTTCTGATCCCTGTCTTCAATTTGGTTATCTCCAAGGCTGTCTCTGTATTTGGGTTGTGGGTTTGCATGTTCTTTGCTAACATCAGCCAGCTGCTGCCCTGGGCAGAGCTGCAGAGCCCGCGCTGGCAGATGGTGGGGCAGCACCTGCCCTGAGCTGCTCTGCTGTGCTTGGGCTCTGCCGGCCCTTTGCCTGGAAACATGGCCAGAAGGCAAATTACACCTGGGTAGATGGAGCTCACCTACAGCACTTTTTCTATGAAAAATGGTTTTGAAACTGAAGCTATTTTAGGTACTTTTAAACTTCTTTTGCATTTTTGTAAGATAATACCAAACTGCTGAAAACTAGACTTCAAGAATCAAAAAATCTCAGGTTAAATGTAGTTGAACAAAAAACTTTTCAAATTATTTACACATTTAAATGAATATCTACATTTAGGGAAAAAAAGGAAATTATTTTCTGGAAAAGATCTTTTTTTAAAAAATTAGAACTCTGACTCTTCAAAAGTACAGATTTTTTTTTACCCTGCGCTGAATTATTTAATCAGCACATCTTCCTTCTAGCTTATTACTACGTATTGTGTTAAGTGAGTCCTTTTAGACTCATCAGCACATCACCAGTACAATGCACTAAAAGGCTTTAGAAAACACATCACAATAAGAGTCTGGGTGCCGAAAATGCTCTAGGCAGTGCATGGCAAAACCTGGGACTAGGAGTCCTCCTCAAACCTAGACATCAGTTAAATAGACTATTGCTTTGCCGAATCCCCGTCTCCGGACCCTGGCCGTGCCGTTCCAGGCAGGAACACTGCTGAGCGAGGGCACAGCCCCCGCGGGCAGAGCACACCCTGCCCAGGAGCGAACCGCTCGTGCTGCACGCATCGGAAAGTCAGCCGCCTGCATCCAGCCGTGGGCGATCCCCGGCTTCGCTGCCGAGGCAGCAGCAGCACCACAGCCTCTCCCCGCTGCAGTCCTGCAGCAGCTGCCAGGAAAGGTGCCTGCTGGGGGCTCCGGGCTCCCTCGGCCGCCTCGCACAGGTACTCGCAGTGCTGAAGGAATGCTCAGAGCAGACTTGCTAATACAGTGAGTGGAAGCAAAAATATAAGACAAGCCTAGAAGAGCACCTTCATTGATGGAGAAATCAGGATATGAGTTACCTGGCTATCCCAGGGCTGCTCAGAAATATAAGCTTTACGTATCCAAGTTGAGGGGGCTTGAGCAAACAGCCACAAAGATGGGGGGAGCCAGCCCTGTGTGTTTGATGCTGATGTGGGAGGTAATCGTTGTGAAACAAATGCATCATTCAAATGTTTCACTCCATTTGCCAGCCTAAACCAGAATTCCTGTGCTTGTAAGCAAGGTCCTTGCTCTGTACAATGTGAGACCCTGAACTTCCCTGCAGCGCTGTGCTCTTTCACATCCCAAACACTGCTCATCTACTGAACCAACTGGAAAAGATGGGCGTTCCCAGGGGAGGAGAGCAGGGAGTGAATACCTTCCTGACCCCTGCAGTTGCTCATTTTATGCCGTGAAACGTGAAATTTGATTACTCTTATCATTAGCTTAGCTCACATAGCTACAAATGTTATTAGAGGCCATAAAATTATCAAGGCCTTTTTAAAATCCATTTTTAAAGAGCGTGTGACATGTATTAGCAGATCTGAAATCCTGATTTCAAATACCCTCACTCGAACATCAGAAACAAAATGTCGAGCTAAGCAGCACTGACAAGGCTCAAGAAGCGCTAATGAAGAGCGGTGCCGTTGCCTAAGAGAAACATTACACATTATTAACACATTAGCCCACTAAGGCACTGTGCCAGCTGTAATAAGCAACCAATTTGGCATGCTAACGTGGATACATAGGACCATTCAGAAAATCTTCCTCCATTTTTTTCCTCCTCCATGGACAAACACCTGATGCAACCTGTTCCCATCTCCCTAATGCCCAGAAAATCACTGCTTGGCTCTTCCCTAATTCCTGTGCACAGTTGGTCACTACACTATTAATATTTTGACACCAATCTTTCTGATGCAAGGTCCAGTTCACAAATTGGCTACATATATTATCCGTGCATGGGAGTGTGGGAGGGATAAATCATATTCATTATTCACATTCATGAAATTCCAAACACATGGGAAGTACTGATGGTGTCCTTGGGGAACAAGAAACAGCTTGTCAGAGATATCCAAGTAAAAGGGGTGCAAAATCAATTATGAAAGGAGGTGTTTCCTGCTCTAACAAGCTAATTACTGTACATCAAGTCACAAAGGGAAAACTGATGTTTTTTATTTTTTTAATGGAGGTGCTGTCAGATTAAATCAACTTGGAAGGATGACTGAGTTTAATGTATTCCCTCTGCTGATGTTCTCTTTAACACATTTACATATGCAAACATGTTAATATTCTGTCAGAACCCATGAAATAGGGCTGACAGGGCAGAACCTAACAAAACGGTTATGTGACCCCGCTGCTGCAGCTAATTTACATTATTTACATACACTGGTAACTCCAGCTCAAACGGAGAATGATTGCTCAGGAGTCACTACTGTGAAAGCAGGAGCATCTCAACAGGGAAATGACACATCCCTGCTGCTGGAAGGATCCATTTTAGGAGACAAACCAAACGTATAAATTGCTAATGAACTATCCCTTCCTGCCCAGCACAGCTCGCAAAGCTGCAGATGGCTGAATCCCCCTGGGATGAGAAATAGGTGAAGCTGGGGTATTTGTGAGATGGCTTCCAGGTTATCTGCCAGGAGCAAACAGCAGTGTCAAGCTGCCTTTTCCACAGCAGGAATCGGAGCCAGGGGTATCCGCGGCCCACCTCTCCCAACCCCTCACCAGCCCGCACCCAGCAGGGCTCTCTGTCTTTTCCCAGGGCTCCCGCTCCAGTACTTGCCTAGGACAAACAGAATGAATCTCTGTTTCCCTGTATCCATTTCTCCAGCCTTCTCTGCCTTTTCTTACAGACCCACAGGCCTCCAAAAGCCAGCAGTCAGCAAAAGCTCCTGTGCACACAAGCCTTTGCATTGGACAGCAGCGCTCACCTGTGTTAGGGGTCGAGGCACCAATGTTTCCATTTGCTGCTCTCCAAAAGATTAATTGTTTTCGTGCAGCCATTTGCACCGGAGGCCAGGGGTTACACCCTTCCCACAGCAATGCCGTGTACAAGCCAATACTCAGACAGCAACGTGCAGCTGGAGGCTTGCACCTCTCTGGCATCAAACTGCTTCCCCAGCATGGTGCTTCTCACAGCATCAGAGCAGGGTGGCAGGGAGGGGCTGCCTCACCTGAGGTGCCCCAAAGCCCTCGCCTGCCGGTGCCAGCTGGCTCCCCTGCCTCTGCCGGTGACCACTGGCCCCAGTGCTGTGCCAGAGGCTGCAGAGGCTGCTGGATCAACAAAAGGTCGTGTCACCCCACATGCCTTCAGGACAGAGAACCAAACCAAGTCTTAGGTCTCACTGACTTGCCAGAGTGGGCTTGGCAGAAAGCAACTCTGGTGCTTTGGCCGGGCTCTCCAAAGCTGGCAGCCAAACCAGCCACAGGCAAAAAGCTTTCACGAGGAACACCCAGGCTGTGGCTGCTGCAGCTCTGCTGGATGGCGCTTGCAGCTCCAGTGTGATGGCTGCACCCAGCTCTGTGAATCTCCTCCCACCTCTGAGCTAACTATAGCTGAAAGACAGATGACCTGTTATATATTTTCTTACCTATAACTGTTCCCACATGACCGGAGTGTTTCTGGGATGCAGATAATAGGTCCACTCTGAAGTCTTTATCAGGGCCAGGTTGTCGCTGGTCCTTGGAACACCAGGTGTACAGGGGAAGATTAGAAAAAGCAATCAGATTTCCATTTTTTCAGAGCAGAGGCAGGAGAAATTTCTATACTTAGAGGTGGTAATAAACCACTTTCCGTTGCACTCACTGGACAAAGACTTGTTTTACAAGAGCTGGAGCATCTCCCCCTGCACTCCTGCAAAACAAGCAAGGAGGACAGGCTGCATTTCTCAGCAAGTGTTGCAGCTTGGACCCTATTGCGTTGCTCCTTCGAAAGAGGAACGTGTTAAGCGCGTCATTCAAGAAAAAATCCCAGCATCGCTCCACTGAAGTGCAAAGGGAGTAAGGGGAGTAAGGTTTCAAACCTGGTCCAAGATGAGCCAAACGTCTGTTTATTTGCCTGTTGTCTTCTCTCCTACTGAGTAAGCATGGACAACATTGGGGAAACCTTGTCATTCATAAAGTGGATTGATGTCCTCAGAGCAGTTCAGCTCCTTCCTGAGGAAAATGCACAGCCTGTGTCTTACACTCAGATGGATTCGCTCACTTGTGGAATTTATCCCTTGATACCATTGTCTGACAGAGGCTTTCCTTCACACACACATCTGCAGACAGCAATTTCCTATTACAGATGCTGCCCATCACCTCCATGTTCCTGTCTTCCACTCACAAGGAATTCAGATGTAGGCACTTCAGAGCAAACGGGGACAGCCGAGGCAGCCTGGCCCTGGCTTGCCTGCAGTCCAGCGCAGACCCAGAGGAAGGGCCTCACGGAGAGGGCAGCATTCAGCCCAGGTGCCTTGCATGACGAAGCCCTTTTCTCTAGGTTCTCCCTGGCAGTGCTGTTAATGATGGGGGCTGTACCCACGGGGAGATCTGGGACGGAAAACAGCAAACATCCAGCCCCGCGAAGCCCATGAGCTTCCAGGCAGATGGGAGCTGATGCTGTCAAATGCACTGTGCAAGGGAAGGGCAAAGATAGACAATATAAGGGAGCCTGAGCTGCTGGGCATTTCAAAGCTTGCTTTGCCAGGCAATGTCTGTTTGCTCCTCCATGGCTGGAGCAGATGAGTTGGGCCTCTGGGAGCTCTCTGAAGAGCCTGTGTTGGCCCCACATGCGAAGATGCGCTCTCCAGTGAAGTCTATCTCCTCAATAAAAGAGAAAATGGAGAAGATGGAGACATCTGCTGGGAAGCTGTCAGCTTTATTAGATACACGCGGGTTTGGGGACGGAGCAGCAAGAGGATCTTGAGGCATCTGAGCTCAAAGAAATAAAGGCAACTTCAAAAGGCACAAGAAGACCAGCAGAATTGCTTAACAACAATCATTTTTTGCTAGCAATACAATTGAAAACATCTGTGAATCAAATTGGGATTCAGCCTATCCTCCTGCCTGGAATTGCAGCTGCTATTGATTCCGGGCAATAGATCTTAGGAAAGCTCCTCCACAAACTCCCGACAATGGCCATTACAAGTGATCCCAGATGCGAAAGGACTTATGGGATCCTCACACTTTAAAATATGTGCAGATTAAAGATGGTGCTAATTCTAAAGCTCGAGGGAGACAGTGCTTGCGCCTCTCTGCTCTCCTCAGTGCCAGGGCACAGCAAGCTCAGCCTGGGGAAGGTGGAGCCATGGACACTCATGGAGTGCCTCAAGGTGTCCACAAACAGAGATCAGGAAAAACACATTGATAAATGCTCTATCGCAATCCATGTGAAATGGTGTGGCATCTCCATTGGGAAATCTGGTACATGTCACAGATCACCTGCAGGTGATGATCCTTACCCAGAGGAGCCCTTTCTCATTACCTGAACAACCTCACAGTGGGACAGAAGGACGGGCATCCCCTTGTCACGCACTGCAGGAGCTGCAGTGCTGGGACAGTGCTGTAACCAACTGGAGCTCCCACATGCCCCACACCAGCACTGTAATTTTTCCTCTCCATTTCATCCCACAACTCCTGCCCAGGGTCCCCACAGCAGAAACGGGGAGACTGGGGGATGGAAAAAGCCAGTAATTGTGGAGAGTGAAAAAAAGGTGGCAGTTGTAGCCTTTGCAAAGCAAAAAAGGTGGTGTGGTCCACCTTCCACCCAGACCAGTGCCCCTAATGCCAGGGCAACAACTTGCATTGACTCCAGTTGAGATCAGCCCCTTCCTGCTTTCAGGATACTGGAGGCTGTTCACAGTGGTGAACGCCAGGTCAGCTACAGCCAAAGAAGGCAGCTTGTCTTGGCAAAAGGCAGGAGTGTACCTCCTTACTGTGTGTACCTCTGTCACTGCAAACAGCAGCAGCACTGAAAGCAAGTTGATGCCATATAATTTCCTTTTTTTTTTTGTCTTTAACAAAACAGTAGTCTTCAAAGTATAGAATTTAAAATCTACCTGCTTGGAAAGCTGGGTGTGCAGCCACTTGGTGAGGTTTGCTTTTGAACAGTGCATGCAGCAAAGCTCGCTGCCAACTGTTGTTCACCCACATCTCCAAATTGTCTGTGCAGTCTCAAAACTAATGATCAATATGTTGTCTGTCGTGGTAAACAGACATTTTAAAAATATTCCTGCTTCATAGTCCACAGAAGAATTTTATTTCCATCCCTATTAAATAATGATGGATTTTATGACAGGAAATGTAAGATCTGTCATGTGCCTGGGATTAACTTTTGCTTAGAATCCAATATCTGACCCTATAGCAAAGTAACCAGTGCTTCACATCTCCAGTGCAGCATCCACCCCCATTTTGCAGCCTGAGTTTGAGGCAGCCTTCCAGGTTGGATATTCCCTTCCTCCAGGACCCTACCAGGCTGCTGCCAGCTTGTCCTAGGCAAGGGAGAGCCAGCAAGCACAAAACCATACGAGTATCCCCTGCATTTCTGAACAGTTTGGGGGTAAGGGTGGGAGGAAAGACACCCCAAAATGCCAGGGCACTCTTCCTTAGAGGAAGACTTTTTGCTTGCAGGTGAAAAATTGAATCAGAATAAGTAATAGGTGCCATAAGCTTCTCCTTAACAAATTAACAGAGTTCATATACAGAAATGCTGATTCTCAAGGCCTGCTGCTTCAGCTGAGTGGCACAGCTGCCACAGAAATGCTTTAAAACTGCCAGACTAAGCCCCAGCTGAGCAGTTGGAAGATCCACAGACCTCTGCACCACTCTGAGTGATGTTTTCTTTTGCTTCTTAACAGCCTCTAAGGTGAATACCTTGTAAAACTGCAATAGCTAAGGGTATTAAACAGCTACTGAAGCTCTTTAGAGAATGCCAAGCTCTGCAATGATGGGCAAATACTTGTGATGTGCCACCACATTGAAAGAGAAAACTACTCCCCCTCAGCAGCAAATGGTAAGTACATCAAACAAGAAAGTCTATCAAATACAGATGTGGTAAGAGATGTATAATCTGCCCTCAAAATGAAGGCGATGAGGTTCTCTTGCTAGGGGCACCCCCACTGCAGTGGTAAACACAGGAGGCAGAGGAGCCAGTTCCCATTGAAAGAGTGGAAACTCATCCCTTACTGTCCCCCAAGTCAGATATATGAATATGAATATGAAATCTGCTCCAGGTGGAGCAGCCCTGAGGTCAGGTGATATGGCCAGAGACCCTGTCTGAGTCTGGGCAGCAGCATCTTCCAGGTTGGAGCAGAGCTGCCTAGCTGCCTCAGCTTAGTCTCCCAGCACACCCAAATTGGGGAGGCCATCGGTGGGCTCTCAGAAATCAGGTGTGACAAGGTCCCCCTTTTGGATCCGTCCATCTCCCCTGGGAGAAAAAGGGGCAGGGAGTAGGATGCTCAGATTGCCTCAGCCACTTCTGGGACAAATGTTTACTTCAGATTAAGTGGTATGCAAAGGCGAGAGGAGCCTTCTCTGGCTGGCTGCTGGAGCTGATAGTTAAATATTTATAATGTCCAAATTAGCATAGTGAAAGCTCAATTCATCAATTCGTTCCGGGCGGTCTGTAAGCAGGGGAGGGGTGTCGGGACCCTGCAGGAGACGCAGCCGTGGGTGGGCTGGGCACGCGTGCTGCCTCAGTCACCCGTCCACAGCGCGGCTCCCCGCTGGCACCGAGACTTGTGGCCACACACAGGGCCAGGGAAAAGGCCGGCTGTGAGGCAGGGCTGGGGGAATCCCTCCTTACCCCCAAACCCTGCTGCCCAGGAGGCAGCCCCAGGGGAAGCCGCGGGGAGCCGCCTGGCACAGCCGCGCCAGCCTGACTCGGCGGGCACCGGGCCCGGGGACGGGTGTTTGCCGCCCGGGAAGGGTTAAGGCTTTTCAGGCCGAAATCTCCCAGCAGAAGGCAGGGTCAGGCTCGGAGCTGAAATCGAAGTGCTAATGGCTGATGCCCTTCACCCCTGCGCTGCCTCCAAAGGCGAGCGCCTTGGGTGAGCCGGGGCCGGAGAGCGTTTAACATTTGAACTTCTCGTGGCCGGCGAGGCAGCAGCCCGTTGTGCGCGGGGTCGCTGACCCCCAGCCCGCTCCCCCAGCCCCTCAGCTGCCTCCCAGCCCTAATTGAATGACAGATGGTCAGCGGCAGGAGAGGGCAGGAGCAGGGCCCCATGCCCCCGGCGCTCCTGCCTCGCAGCCCCGAGGCTGCCTGGCACCGCGGCCGCGCGCGCCGCGCAGATGGGGCAGGGACGGGCGCTGGGCTCTCGCTGCGCGGGGGGGCACCCGGGGCGGCCCCTGCCAGCCCCACCCCAGCACCTCGCCAGCGCTTCCCATCCCTCTGCCACGCAACAAAGCATCGCTGCGTTCACGGAGACCTGACCGGCACGGAGCGGCCGAGGCCTCGCGCTGCTCCGTCAGTGCCCGAGCCAGGGAAGGCAGTGAGCTGGGATGAGCTGCTGGGCCTCCACGGGGAGGCGGGGGTGCTGGACACGTCCTGCCCTGGGTAGGGGATGCCACAGGTGACAGGAGGGGTCTTACTGCTGCCTCAAAGAGGACTGTGGACGTGACTCCTGGTGGGGCCACAGCCTGCCCCTGCCTCCTGCCCACAGCCTGGCCAGCTTCCTCCCCGACAAATCTGGGGAGGCCGGAGTGGGCCCTGTGGGGACAGGGCTGTGTTGGCCGGCTGCTGAGCGCAGCCCCCTGCTGCAGCCCGCTGTCCCTTTAACAGAGAGCCGTGATTCCCACAATTACTGGGATTACAAGGAAAGGGTTATCGATTTGCAGCCTGCACTGTGTGATCGGCGCCCAGGCAGCCCCCCTCGGCCCACCTCTCCTACTGTAAGCACGAAACCATTTATAAATGTTTTATTTCACTGATCGCCTCACCCTTGCTGCATAATAATAACCCCAACAGCACCGCGATATATTCTCTCCACTCCCCCTTTCCCGGCACCCGCAGCCTGCAAAAGGCACCAACGTGATATGCAGCATCCCCTGATTTGTGTGTATGTTTTAATTACCGCCAGAGAAACCTGTACACAAGCATAGAAAAGGGTGAGGGAAAGGGAGAGCAGGCCCAGACGGCGGAGGCGATGGCAGCCTAATGCACCGCTGGCTGACAGCGACTTCCGCCCAGGCACCTTCTCCAGATCGAACCCTTCGATTGTAACTGAAACAATTTGCATACTGATTCCTCTCATAGCCTCCCGATCCATAACCAGCCAGGCAGCTATTCAAATGCAAGTAGCATCCCTAAATGTAAGGCTAGACTGACCAAAATGCGCGGTTCAACAAGCGGCAGGAGAAGAGAAAACCCTTGATTATTATTTCTGGTTTTGTTCCTTTAACCTTTAAAAGATTTAGCTGGAAGCTGTTTGTTTATGACTGGGAATGTAAGGGAAAATTGATCCTGGACTGGACTTAAAGATGGAGCAAAATGGGGCGCTGGAGAGATTTTTGGTTATGCTTTTTCTTTTTTTTTTTCCTTTTTCCTATTTTTATTTTTACCTAAGCCACAAACTGAGGCTGTTTGGGGGGAAAGAGGGTCTGTCCTCTCTCCCACTCCCTTCCTCCACCAAATCCACCTCAGCTCCTGCAGACCCAGGGAATACGTAAATTGCCGGCTGTACATGTTGGGCTGATGAAGAACGTGTAATTCTGGCTGTAAATTCTTGCATTTAAGTTGATCCAATAAAAGATCTCTCCTACACCTTGTGAGGGTTTGGTGCTTTATTTTTTTAACGAGACTGGCGCGGCAGCCACGGCGGCTGCATTTTTTTCTTCTTATTTTTCTTCTTCTCGTTCTCATTCGAAATTATGCAGATAGATTTTTTTATGTATATATTTTGATTTTTTTTTTTTTTCCTCTCTTCCCAGGGGGTAAATCTGGGAGGCGATCCCACATCGGATCCCGTGGCAGACGGCGGGGTAAGCGTGCCCGGCGGGGCGGGGCGCGCAGCGGGGCCGCGTGGCTGCAGAGCGGCTCCCGCGCCCGCGGAGAGGGGAGCGCGGGAAAGGGGGGAGGGAGCCCCGTCCGACGCTTCCGCGCCCGCTTAGCCGCTCTCGCTGCCCCGCGCGGGGCCGCAGCCCGAGGCGAGAGCGGTGCCGGCGCTCCGCCAGCCTCTGGCTTTGCAGCTGAACCCCCGCAATCGATGCCGAGGATTTCGTGCTGACCAGGGCCCCGCTGCCCTCCCGACTGCCCGGCACGGGGGGCGGGGGTGATTACGGGCGGCGCACCCCGCGGGTTCATGCGCTGCGGGGACCGCTCGTACCGGTGCCCGAGCGCGTCCCCCGCGTCGCCATGCGCGGGGTAAATGATGGGGGCATAGAGATATTATTTACCGACAGCTAAGGGAACACTTTGGGGATGTCGTGGAGCTGACTGGCTCCTCGACTCTCTCAAAGCCGCGTTTGGCTGCGACCTGTTTTTTGACCTTTCGACACCTCGAGGACAGCAGAGTTTTCCTTTCCAAGCATTCCGAAGCGAGGTGGGGGGGTGGGAGGTGGCAGCGCTCGGCCCCCCCGCGGGTGCGGGAGCGGGGGAAGGCACGAGTGGGACCAGGGGTGCGGCACGCGCTCGTTTTAGTTTCATTTGGGGACATTTGACGGTTGTATATCTTTCTCTGGTTTGTTTCATCACCACAGCTCACCCTTTAAAACAGTAATTCAGGCTGTAAGTAAAAGTGTTTTCATTTTTATTGATCCCGCTAACATCTTTCATTACCCAACACGTAACCACAACAAATGATTGCTTATTTGATACGGAGAATTTTTATCGGCGCTCTCC
Organism: Dromococcyx pavoninus; assembly: GCA_033558185.1. Lineage (NCBI taxonomy): Eukaryota > Metazoa > Chordata > Aves > Cuculiformes > Neomorphidae > Dromococcyx > Dromococcyx pavoninus. The sequence goes on from JAUMJL010000261.1 coordinate 799,212, forward strand.
CAGCGCGGGACGCGGATGCTGCCTCCCCGGCGCTGACAACGGGGATGCGTGGTGCCCGAGCCCTACGGCCCTGTCCTGCGCGGTGCCCGGCTGCGGAGCCCGGGGCGGCGGGACAGGGATGCCTCCCTCCGCGCTTCCCCCGCCGCAAAGAGGGGCGCAGTCCTGGGGAGCGGGGAAGGCAGACCCGACGGGGCGCACAGGCGCGGGGCAGGGCGCGCGGAGATGCCCGGGGCAGGGGGCTCCTCCGCAACCCCCGCCCGCACCTTTCGTTCTCTTGCGGTGAAACCCAACGAGTAGCGGGGAGCGAATGGGCCGCTCCCGGGCCCTGGCCCCGCCTCGGCCGCCGTCCGCCAAGCTGGCAGTCGGGCTTTCCACTCCCTTTCTTCTTCTGCCGTTTTACCCTCGTTTCAGCACGCTAAATAGATGAAATAACACGTTCAAAAAATGTGTTTTGCCTAAAGAAAAATTACAAATATAAATCCACAAACCTTTGGGGTTAACAGGGGGCTCCAAACGATTTAAAACAGTGGATCCTGTTTCGCTTATACCATCCCTGCCAGCTGAAGGCATGAACGGTTTTCCAGCCAGCAAATGCTTCTGTTTTAACTGTCTTTAAGAATATTGGGTTTTGTCCTTAATACTAGAATGGAAGACAAGTTTATGAGGGAGAGGCTCGAAGAATTGGTTTTGATGCAAGAGACACTATAGTGAAATTAAACTAGGTGGATTCTTTATTAAATGATTTTCGGTCTTCTGTGTTTTTATGAAAATAAAAGGCAGCACTTTGTCATTTTTAACAATGTAAGTAGGCGATAAATCTAATTTTCACATTGATTTCTGTAGGAATTAAGTGTTATCTACACTATCTGCTGTGAATTGGTTTTGGAAACAAGTTCGACTTTCTCCTAGTGGGATCTGGTTTTAAAAATCATGATTACAAATTTAAAAAAAAAAATCCTGCCTAAAGACAGCAGCTTTTTAAAGCACGAAATAATTTTATTTATGCCCTTGACTGTGCGTATATGAGACAGCATCTGGGACAAAGAGTTTTTATAAAATGCATTCGGACAGGCATAGGAGAGCATTGGATGGAAAAATGTCAAATACGAATTAATTACAGAGGGGAGAGCTTATGGAGCCCACGGTCTAGCGGGGGGGGGGGAGGAAGAGATGAAAACAAAAAGAAAAAGAGGTGAGCGACTGTATTCACTCGTAGATGTAACTAATAAAGTCCTCAGCCGTGCCTGATTAAAACGTGTCCCTGCTCTAATTGATATCCCGGAGCCAGGTGCTGCCCGAGCGGGCAGGTGCCCTTCCTGGGGCGCGGGCACAGCCGCACCCTCCGCGGCCGGCTGGGATGCTTAGCAGCATCTTTCCCTAAATAATAAACCAGATTAATAGTGCTCACTAAAGTGCTATTGATCCCTGTTGTGCTACTGCCCGTGTGCCTGGGTGTGTTTGGGTGCAGCGGGAGCTGGGCCGCGGGGTGGCGGGGTACGGGAGTGCCTGTGGAGCGGGGGCGGCCCCCAGACACGGGCGGAAGAGCTCGGCCCGGCCACGCGTGCCGGGACGGACTGTGGGCCCCGCGCTCTCCCGCCTGTTCTCCTTAGCTCTGCCCTGGCAGGGCTGGGGCCCCCATGAGCGGCTCCTTCGGACCCCAAGAAGTTCCCCAGGGCCCCCCCGCAGCGGCTGAAGCGCCGGTCCCTGTCACACATCCCCGCCCGCGGAACCGGCAGCGCAAAGTTCAAACGCAACAAACTATCAGAAGTAATTTATCCGGTTCCATAAATAATGTCCTTATTACCTCCTGCCCCCTTAATTCATGCGCCTGTCCGCATGATTGCGGGGTTTCAGCAGATAAAAAGTTTATAAGTTGGTCGGGTCCTTGTTTTCCTTTTTCCATCATTAACATCATTAATACAAGCTATCAATAACCCCGTCGTTTGGAGCATAGCTTCACAGTATTGATCTGCGCGGCTATTCATCTCTGCCATAGAAGACACGGAATAATTTTCGCATTACAGTAGCTTGGATTTGCTTTTAATTCATATTTAAAGCTGCAACTGGCTCTGTGGAGCTCTCTGCGAAAGACTAGAGGCGCCTAATTAATAATAAGTTAGAAACGAAGGAAGGCACCAGCGGATAAATAATTAATACAGACATCTCTGTCTCTTTGAATATTGCTACTTTAAAAATTTAGACTTACCAGGGCCATACTGTAAGTCTGCAAATTATATTGAGGAGGTGATTTAAGAAAGCATTTTTTTTCCTGAAATACAATGCTAAATTATTTACGGTGTTTTGCAATCTTGCCTAAGTTCCTTCATTACCAAGCGCTGCGGTTTGCGCGGGGGGTGCGTGAGAAGGCGGCTTGGCCGGGGCAGCGCCCTGCAGCCCCGTTCCCAGCTCCGTGGGGGAAAGCGGGGAGCCCTGCGCCCTCGGGGCCCGGGGTGCAGGGTTAGCCGGACCCCCCCCGGGGTGCGACCCCGCCCTCCCCACCGGTCTCTCCCCCACCCACCCGGCCGGGGCAGCCCGCTTTTCTCCGCCTGCCCCCGACAGATGTATCTGTTTTTGTCACCAAGCAAGTTTCCAAGAAGCTCGACAGGGGAAAGTCTGGAAAAGTTAATCCCCGCCGGCAGCTGTTGGCTCTGGGAGCCCCGGAGCGTCACCTTTGACCGCTCCGCGTGCGAGGGGACCTGGGGGCCGCAAGCTGTCACCGCGGGGACGTGGGGGCACACGCGCAATTAAAAAAAAAATAAATAAAATTTGAAAAATGAAAATAATAATAATTTTTTAAAAAAAAAAGTGTGTTTAAGACGCTATGTGTTCATGGTGTCGGTCGCGGCCGGTTCCCGGTGTTATTAGCGCGAATTTAAAAAACACACGCGCGCCACGCAATCCGCACAAGCAAAGTTGCGTTTTGAGTCCGCTCCGAGTCTCTGCTGATCAAATAAAGACTTAAGGGCGGTAACGATTATTCTGTTAAATAGATGGTACTTGACTGCACAAGCAGTAATTGATTAGCGCGCCGCAAGCATCTCTCGCCGCGCTCCCCCCTCCACCCCCAGGGGGAAACCGTCCCGGGGTCCCAGCTGAGGATCCCCACGGCCGGGCACCCTCAATGGCAGCAGCCGGGGCGGCCTCACCTTCCCAGCGCTGGGCCTCTGCGAACCCGTCCCGGCGCTCCCTGTAGCCCAGCCGGATCCCCCAAAAAGTAACGCAAAAAATATTTTAAAAAGAAACAATGCTCGCAGGGCTCAGGGGGAGATGGTGTGCGAATCTACAGCCGCTCTTCTCCAAGGTTAAAAATTATCCTCGCGTCCCGGGACTCGCTGGACTGTTTAGGGTTGGCTTTGTGCTCCTTTCTCGAAGAAAAATTTGATGCCACAATTTCCTACAAACTCGAGGGAGTAACTTATACTAGCTATGATGTTTTCCTCGGTAACTAAACATGTGGAGATGAAATATTTTTAATTAAGCTGTAAATTGTACAGAGATACTGATAACGAAGAAGCTGACGACGTTTCGATTAGATCCGTGTCATCACCTCGCGCTGGCCTGGGAAACAATCACAGCCATCCACTTCGGCCTCAAAACGCTCTCGATAATTTTGTTTTATTTTATCATGAACATTTCTTGAAGTTATTAATTAGGTTAATTAATTTTAGTCCAGTGGTGCGTCTTTCGCAGGTACACCTTTATTTATCTCTCGATAGAAGAAATGTAGACTCTGCTAACGTTATCATTACAAAAATTCAGAGTTGTGGGAGCATTTAGGGATGGGGGATTCAAAGGAGAAGCAGGAGCTGTGCGAGACCTGTGTGTATTTTTTAGTGGACAATAAAAGAGATTCGCGCACCCACGGAGGATTAACGAAGGTGAAGTGGCGGGTATCTGCGAAAACGTCCGTCGACGGCTCTGAATTATTACAAATATGTGCCTGTGTGTGTTAATTGAAGGAAATAAATCTGCTGCGGGAATTCTGAATTTATAGGGGGAAAACCCCATGATATTCGCTTCCAGGGCCGCGTACGCAACGCGCTTCGCACTTGTCGTGGTTTTGAAAGTGTTCTGTCTGGCGCCCGGGCCGCTTCCAGCCCATCCGCCGTGCTCGGACCCGCGGCCGGTCCCCGCCAGCATCCCCGGGCACGCGGGTCGGTTGTGCGGGGCGGCGGGCCCGGTCGCCCCCCCCCCCCCCCCCGAGCCCCGCGGAGGGCAGCGGGCTCCTGGCTGCCACCGAGGAAGGGACCTCGGGGCTTCTGGCAGGGGTTACGCGGATCGCCCCGGGAGAGCTGCGGCTTTGCCACGGGGAGGGGGACGGGGCTGGCAAAGCCGCAGCTCCCCCGGGGCGAACAGCACGGCCCCGCGGCCCCCCCGGCACACGCTGCGCGCTGCCCGGCGTGGTTCGTTATTGTTAATGGGCGAACAATAGGCACATCTGCCCTTTCTTCCAGCATAAAGGCACCTTAGCTAACGAGGGGGGCCGGCGGGTGGGCTCCTCGCCTTTTCTTTCTCCTCCTCCTTTTCTTTTTGGGGAAAAAAGAAAAGGAAACCAGCGGCGTGTCCGGCTGCCGGGAGCCTTGGGCATCTGCTCGCCTTGCACCGCCGGTCACGGGGGGCGGGGGTGTCTCTCCCCATCGCATCGCCTGGCTGCACCCAGCGGGAACTCTGGGGGCGAGAGCTCGAGAAGGGGCGAGGGATCGGGTTGGGGAGAGAGCGGAGGCGAGACCCCAGCTGGAGTCGGGGCGCAGCGCCGCAGGTTCTCCTGGGCCGGGTAACGGGAAGCACACCAGCGGGGCAGCGCAGAACAGCATGTGCGGGGCGCGGATGCGGGACACGGAGGGTGCGAGACACCGGTGGGAGGGGGGACACGGGCCGCGGGCGCCCCGGGGTAGGGCGTCTTGAGCCCCGGAGGCTCACGGTGCGCTGAGAGCGAGGAGGCTCCAAGCTCACGGAAAATGCGGAGTCACGGAGGGGGCGGGGCGGGCGACCCCAGTACCCCGGAGCCGCCCGGAGGAGGCGGGGGGCTTGACATGACAGCCCCTTGTGCCCAGCGGGTACGCGGGGCGACTGCACCCCCGGCTCTGGGCGCCGCCGTGTGGAGCCGCCTCCTTAATAGGGGCGGTGACGTCACGGTGCGGAGGCGGTGCGCGCGGGCGGGGGCGGTGCGGGGGCGGTGCGCGTGCGCGGGGCCGGCGGCCGCGGCGCTGCAGCAGCGGAGCCGCGTCCAAACAGCGGAGCGCAGAGAGAGCCATGGCTAGAGATGGCGAGGGACGCGGCCAGACACCCGCCGCGGCTGTGGAGCGCGGCCTGAGGGAGCGGGGGCCCTAGAGCCGGCCCGGCGGCGTCGGCCAACAGCGGGGGGAAAGAAAAAAAACAACAAAAACCCCCAAATAAATAAATTTAAAAAAACCAAACCAACAAAAAGGAAAAGGCAGCACCGGCAGCACCGCCCGCAGCGCCCGCCCGCGGCAGGAACCGGCCCGCGGCAGGAACCGGCCCGCGGCCGCCGCGCAGAGCCCCGGGCCGCCCGGCGCCACCACATAGATGTGCGGCCCGGCCGGCCGCCCGGCCCACGATGAACGCTCAACTGGCGATGGAGAACATCGGCGACCTGCACGGGGTGAGCCATGAGCCGGTACCCGCCGCCGCCGACCTGCTGAGCGGCAGCCCACACCAGCGCGGCGCCGTACCCCACCGCGGCGGCCACCTGCCCGCGCACCCGCGCTCCATGGGCATGGCGGCCATCCTCGACGGCGGCGACTACCACCACCATCACCGGCCGCCTGAGCACGCGCTGACGGGCCCCCTGCACCCCACCATGACCATGGCCTGCGAGACTCCCCCCGGCATGAGCATGAGCAGCACCTACACCACGCTGACCCCTCTGCAGCCTCTACCTCCCATCTCGACGGTCTCGGACAAGTTCCCCCACCACCACCACCACCATCACCACCACCACCACCCCCACCAGCGGATACCGGGCAACGTGAGCGGCAGCTTCACGCTCATGCGGGACGAGAGGGGTCTGGCGTCTATGAACAATCTGTACACCCCCTACCACAAGGATGTTACCGGCATGGGGCAGAGCCTCTCTCCCTTGTCTGGATCGGGCCTGGGGAGCATCCACAATTCCCAGCAAGGGCTGCCCCACTACGCTCACCCCGGCGCCGCCATGCCCGCCGAGAAAATGCTCACCCCGAACGGATTCGAAGCCCACCACCCTGCCATGTTAGCCAGGCATGGCGACCAACACCTCACCCCCACCTCCGCTGGCATGGTGCCTATCAACGGGATCCCACACCACCCCCATGCCCACCTGAATGCCCAGAGCCACGGGCAGATCCTGGGCTCTGCCAGGGAGCAAAACCCTTCTGTAACTGGTTCGCAGGTCAACAGTGGAAGTAATTCAGGGCAAATGGAAGAAATCAATACCAAAGAAGTAGCTCAGCGGATCACCACCGAGCTCAAGCGGTACAGCATCCCCCAGGCTATCTTCGCCCAGAGGGTGCTGTGCCGCTCTCAAGGGACCCTCTCAGACCTGCTGAGGAACCCCAAGCCCTGGAGCAAGCTCAAATCCGGCCGGGAGACCTTCCGCAGGATGTGGAAGTGGCTCCAGGAGCCGGAGTTCCAGCGGATGTCTGCTCTGCGGCTGGCAGGTGAGCCCGCTGCGGGGCGTGGGGCACGATGGGGCTCGGGCCGCGGGCCTGGATCGGTCTCTGCCCGCCCCTGAGCAGCAGCCTCGGCCCCTCCCCTCCCCCCCCCGCACCTCCGCCGCTCCATATCTCTCCTGTCCCCGCTCCCGGCTCTGCGCACCGGCCGGCTCCTCCGCGCCGCCTCCCCGGCTGCCACACAAAGCCGAGCGAGGGCGAGGGCTGCGCAGCAACACGGCTCTCCCCGCTATCCCCGGCGGGGCGCATCCTCTGGGCTCGCCCGTCACCGCCGAGACGGCTCCCTGTGTGCCCGGTATCGGGGCACCGCTCGGCGTCAGCGCTGCTCGGAGCGAGCAGAGGGAGGCGGAAAAGCTGTCTCAGCGCCCGGGCCGTGCCGAGCAGCGCCGGTCTCGGCTGTGCGGTGCGCGGGCCCTCGCGGACATTGTGCGAGGGGTGCCTCGGTGATGCACCGGGAGAAGAGCCGGTGCCTTCGCTTTGTGCTGGGCAGGCGGGGTCCGACGGGGCTGGGGCCAGTGTGACCTCTGCGTCCCGCTCGGGCTGCACTGGGTGTGCTGGGACAGAGTGGTCCCGCAAACGGTACCGGCCGGGCGTGAGTGGTGACTGAGAAATGCTGCTGGCGTAAAATCGTTAGATTTTCATTTAGTTTTAACCGTATGTAATTAACAGTAGGCCGTGGAGTTGGAATTTCGCGTGGGTGCCTCTGCATGAAAGGCTCCTCCTGCATTGTCTGCTTGGAAATCGCTACCCCGGCCGGTGCTTCATCGCCGCCTCTCGAACCCGCCCGGTGCGGAGCCCGGGTTTGATATGCCGCGAGTGAGGGATTGTTAATTAAGTGATAGGTCTCCATTAATTTGTCCCTGGAGAACGCGAGACAGTCGATCCGACAGTCACCGATCCGTTTCGCAGACAGAAATAAGGGAAGGGACAGGTTTTTTTTCCTTTTGAACGTCCACTACCGCGACGGTGGGAACTGGAAACAGGTTCCCGACACCGTGGGGACGTGGCTGGGTCACCGTCGTGCTCCGTGCCTGGTTTTAGCCAGCCTCGTCCTGTCTGGAGCCTAAAGCGGCGCTGCGAAGGGCCCGCTGGTGGAGCGGCCCCGCCGCGCGCTCCGCTGGGAGGACGTTGCTCCCTTTAGCTTCCACTCCCGCGGAACCAGTTTCAAAGGTCTTAGAAAATGCCCTTTCCGCCTTCCCTTCCTCGACGGTCCCCCAGCAGGAGAAGGCCCTCCTCTCGCTGGTGCTACCCAGGAAAGGAGGCGTTTGTGTTTCCAGTATCCCCGTAACGATCGCTAAGGCGAACTTTCTTCGATTTGGAGCGCGTTTTTACGGCAATTCCGTCGACCTGAATCTCCGCTCATTTGCATAGATCGATAATGGAAACAACCCCTCGGTTCGCAGCCTGCTGGCATGCCCTCCGCGGCGCTGCCGGCCGGGGGGGGAGGGGAGGTGGCAGCTCCCCGCGGCGCGGCCGCGTTCTGCGGGGACCGTCGTGCTCTGCCCAGCTGCCGGGCCCGGACAGACCTATTGTTCGCCTCTGCCCCCAAACCGCCCCTTCCTCCCGCCGCCCCAGCGCTGCCCTCGCATAAACGCATCCCGGTAATCCCGTTACAGGGACAAAGCCTCATTATTCCGCCCTCCCTTTCGGACGAAGCCCAAAAGCCGGCGCCGCGCAGATCCGGCCTCCCCGGGGCTCGGCTTCGCCCGGCACCGCCCCGCCGTCAGCCCCGCGGCACGTGCTCATTTGCATAGCGCTGCGCCCCAGCCAATGGAGGCGCCCCCCACCCCGCGCAGGCAGAGCGTCCCTCCGCGGCCCCCACCCCGCTGCGGTCGAGCCACTCGAAATGCATCGGGCATCGATCTTATTTTGAGCAGGTTTTTAATGTGTGATGATCTTACTAAGTGGTAGAAATCCGCCCCAATTGATATCGATGCATGAACATCAATTCAAAATGTCATAAATTACTCCAGCAGACACAAATTAAATTTCACATCCAAATTATAACTCACTCCCGGGCGTTTAAAGAATTATCGGGTAGAGAGATACCCAGAGTGGAGCCTTCGCCACCTTCATTTCTTCTCTTTCTCATTTCCTGCAGGCAGCGGCCGGGAGGAGGTGAGAGAGGAAGGAGCCTGCTTATTTTAGGCCTCACCGTCTCACCCGGCACTTTATCTTGAGTATTTGCCCTTTCCAGCCGTCCCTGGGGGTTTCCTACCTCCCAGATTACCGAAGCTCCGACAAATAGAGGAAAAATTGGTAGTTACAAGGAAGCAGGATTGAGGTCTTGACACTTCCTGGGCTATCTCTTGAAATGTAAGCAGAACTGCTAATTGCGAAGCTGACCTCTTCCAGCCTCCATCTTATTCATCCCATCTTCCTTCTCCTCTCTGCTCCCTTTCCTTTGTCTGTCCCCCTCTCTCTCCCCCTCTGTCACTGAATATTTATCTATTTGGCCGTTTCTCCCTTCGTTAGTCTTCCCTCCCTCCCCCACCTTTTCTGACATTTGGAAAGGCAGTGAAGAGATAACGGAAAGATAAATATAATTAAAACCAAACCAAAACGAAAACTGTACATCCCTTCTGCTGCCGGCTGGGATTTAAGGGTGAATTTATTTCAGGTTATTTTCGTACAGGTTGGGGGGGAGAAATATGAGGGGATAAAGAAGGCACCATCTGATTCGCCTTATTCAGGAAAAAAATAATCGGCTTCGAGGCATTCGTTGTCAGAAATGCATCTCCCCGAGGGCCGGTGCCCGCCCGGGAGAAAAGAAAGCGCCCGAAGGAGGAACGCGGCACAGAAACGTTTCGCGAACGGGCGAAAGGGGTACGAGAGACGCCAGCGGCCCCTTCGGTTCAGCGGTAGAAGCGGGCCCGCTCTGCCGGAGGCACCCTCGGAGCGGGCCCGTCCCGAGGAACCCCTCCGCGGCGCCTTCCCCTCGGGATTCTGAACGCGTCCCGGGGCGAGGGGACCGGGGACCAGGGAGGAGGTGGCCTGTCCCACCCCACCAGAACTGCTCGATATTTGCCTGCTATCTGACCGTTATTTTTTAATAGTTGCATCTTTTTTTTTTCCCCTCCTCTTTTTCTTTCTCTTTCCCAAAGCGAATCCCGGCTGAGCTGAAGCCTTGAGAGGCTGGTGAGAAATTCTCGCCAAATTGACTGTAAAGAAATCGATACCGCAATCAGGACACTTTCCGCATTAAATATGAAATCTAACGAGGACCGTTCGCACCTCTCGCCCTCGATACCGCCCAGAAGTTCGGTGCCGCCCTGGCCCCGGTTACCTCATTAACGGTTGTTAAATATTTACCCGGCGGGGATTTGCGTAAACCTATTTGCTTCGTGGGGGCGGGGAGTATCGACCGGAGGCTCCGCGGGTGCTCTTGGCGACTGGGGCCGAGCCAAAGGGCCCCGACCCGGCGGGACCGATCGCGTCCCGCCTCAGCTCCCCGGGACCCGTGTTTGTTTGCCAGCCGCGTCCTTGCGGCGTGATTGATTTACAGCCGCTCGCACGCAGTTTGCCCTTCGTTAATGTTTGCCCAGCGGGAGGCAGAGGGACGGAGCAGCGGACCCGCGTTCAGCCGCACTGGCATGGGCCCGGCACATTTGCGGGGCCTCCACGGAGACAGGCCCGTCCCGGTGCGGCGGAACGCGGCTTGATGGTTTGTTTGTTTTAATTACCCGCCGTGTGGCTGGGAGGCACCGGGGACCGTGCCACTCTGCCCCCGCCTCGCTGCCTCGCTGTCGTTTGTATGGAATAGCCTCAAAGTGGGGCCGCTCCCGCCCGCCAGCCCCGCCAGGGACGCACGGCGGGGCTGCGGGAGCGATGCCCGCGCAGACCGGGCAGTGCCACCGGGCCGCTCGGAGCCTTTGGTTCCCGGGGGCTCTGCGCCATCTACTGACCGTCAGCGGGCGGAAACCGGCCCCGCCGAGTTGGGCACCCCGCCTGCAGCGAGCGGCGGCTCCCGAGGGCCGGCAGCTCTGGTGAGCTCTGCGGGCCGGGGATACTCTGGCGGGGTCCCTGCGCTGCGCCCGGGCTGCCTCCCCGGCCAGTGCCGCGCGGGCGGGGCGGCAGGCGCGGGTTCAGCACCACGGACAGCAACCACCGCTCCCGCTCCGGCTCCGCTCCCAGCCCGGCCCGGCCCCACTCCCGGGTGAGCCCGCGGCCGGCCTTGGAGAAGCCAGCCCTGCTGTTTCGGGGCCGAGGCCGCCCTGAGCCCATCCGTAGGGCTTTGCCGAGCCATTCCTCGGAAGCCCCGCTGCATGGGTTATACATAAGGGCAGTGGACAACTAATCCTGCGGGCCGGGCTGTGCCCCGCTCTCCCAGGGCCGCTCTGCTGCTAGAGGGATTACGTTTGGGGTCGGGCGCCTTCCCAGCCTTGCGTGGCCAGAGGGGCTGAGAGCTCAGTGGTACCGGTGTGGCTCCACTGCGGGCTCGGGATGTCCAGGAGGAGAGGCGCCCCTGTTACCGGCACTGCCGACCGTGAGGCACGCGGCAGAGACAAAACTCCCGGCCAGGGATGCATCGGTGACTGTTGGCGTGTGCCAGCACTAAAGCAAATCTCAGCTTTGCCTCGGGCAGCATTTGCCTGCCCTCTGGGGAGCTGTAGGATTCCTATCGCCTCCACACGTTCGTTTCGAGGGAGATCTAAACTGACTGTTACACGCGGGAGCTTTTGCTGAAGTGGCTGAGCGATAAGGGATGCTGAAAGATGCGTGCTGGGATGAGGTCAATAAACAAACCGTGCCTGGTTAACCCCAGGCATAGCGAAGGCTCCGATCAGACAGCACACATCCTGCCAGCGCCAGCTCGGAGCTGCTCCCACGGCAGCAGAAGTTTCCCCTCCGCAGAAGGGGGCTTTCGGGGTGCCCAGCCTGCGAGTATGCTCGCCTCTCCCTGGAGACACCAAATCCCTTCAGTTCATTGGATAAATTCAGGCTGGATCTTGATCCTGACTACAGGAAAAAGCATCTCATCTTCCAGCAGGGAAGCAGCCTATTATCCCAGCTTCCACTCAACGCATCTGGGGATTATTGTTAATTCTTCCCCAAAGGCTCGTGCTCTGGCTGGTGGGACGCAATGGAGGTCCCAAGGATGGGCAGCTTTTGGTTGCCTTCCCCACAGCAAACACTACGATCTTCCCTTTCCCCCACGGGAACACCAGGTCCCATCAGGTCCTTTAACCTGAGGACATCGTAGGTGACTTTAACCTATAGGCATCGAGGGGAGCTTTTCCTGAGGACCGAGGGGAGACCCAGTATGGCATTCGTGTCGGGTTCTTCCATGATCAAATCGATAAATGTCTATTGGCATTTCCAATATAAATCTATCTGGATAATCACGTACTGATGGAGCAGCGACCGATGCTTACAGTCTTTCTTCGGAAATGCAGCTTACTTGAGCCGTTTTGTTTAAGAGGAAGTCAGGTTTATGATGCTGAAAAAGTAATTTACATGGACAATTTATTAGTTCAACAGCAGATTTGATTTTTTGCCCCGTTTCAGGGAAATGGGAGGTCTCAGTGGTAACATTTTATGTACAGCCCAAATGGCAATTAAAACGCGATGGACCGCAGCTCCGCAGGTGCGCAAGCAGCACCGCAAGCCGCTGCGGGCTGTGCAGCATTGGCGGGTGTGAGAGTTTTCTGGTGGAACATTAGAAACGCTGCTACTGCCTTAGATATCGAAAACTGTTAAACCGGATGACACGGGGGGACTCTTCCTTAACGACCTCGGTGCAGAAGCTGCTGCGGTGATCCCGCTCTAAGGCTGTGGATATTGTTAAGGCACAGTAACACCACGTACGTGCTGCGTGCAACCCAGAACTATCGGTATGGAGTTACGCGGTGCAATTATCGCGGGCAGGTTTCTCGAAGAGGCAGCTGCCACACCGCCACGTCCCGAAACAGAGGAACGGTTTTGTGTCGTCACTGCCATTATTTCTCGTTCGTTTGAGACGTATCTCGCTATTTTGAAACTATCTTTCAGAATTGACTGAGGGCTTAAACATCGGAGGAGAGGCATTGGGCGTAGGTCCTTAGGAAGCAAGCTCGGGGATCTGGCCGGGTTTCCCGGTAAATCTGACGATCCTTAATATCCGAGTGAAGGTTTTGCAATGCATCGCGTCACTTCACCGCTCAGAAACTCTGCTGGCGGTAGCTGCAGCAGAGCCCCGCGCTGTGGCAGCAGGAATAAAGCTGCCTGGCGCCGAGCCTCTGCCCGAGCGCCGTCAGCTCCCTGCGGGAGGATGCGCAGCCGCTGCACCGCCTCAGCGAGCCCGTGCGGTGCTCTGCCGCGGCGCGGGGCGGGCGGGACTGGTGGGGCTCCCGGCGGGGCGGGGCGATGGAACTTCCCAGGGCCTGCGCGGGGCGGAGTTACCGCTCGCGGGAGGTGCGGCGTGAAGCGGGAGAAGCGGCATGGGGAGCTGTGCGGAGAGGAGCAGGCAGGTGCGGAGCGGTGTGCACGGCGGTTCCCGGCTATGCGATGCGGAGCGCCACAGAGCGGTGCGGGTATGCAGCGATGTGGAGCGATGGCGCTCCCCGGCCGGGCGATGCGGAGCGGTGCGGGTGTAGAGCGGTGCGGTACGGAGCGGTGCCGTTACAAAGCGATACAACGCGATGCGGTACGGAGCGGTGCGCGCCCCCGCGCCAGGCAACAGCATAGACTGGGGAGCGGGGAGCGGGCGCCACCCAGGGGCCGGGGGCCGCCTGCGCGGGGGGGCGGGCCGGGCCGGGCTAGCGCGGTTAAAATATTGACGTAGTAGCAAAAATCGTTCATTAAGGCAATTTAATCTTTGCTATTAAATGTCCTTTCAATTCATTTGGAGTAATTAAGATGCAGTTAAAGTGATTAAATTCTAATTGCTTATGCTAGACAAAGAAATATTTGTCACAGTACTATGGTTAACCGAAGGGCCAGCTAAAGAAATTTAACATTTGCTTTAAATGAGAAAATCGGATGCTTTTCCCGACTGATCCACTCAGCGACAGGTTCTGGAATGGTGATGTCAGTTACAGGTCCATCAACGCTGCAAGTTTGTGTAAACCCCAAAGTGTCAAGTCAGCACTCCTGAGTCAGATCAAGTTTATTACTCCAGGTACTGCAAATTCAAGTCTCTTATTTTAGTACAGTGCACAGGAGTGAGTCGTTTGCTGTTCAGTCTCAGCTGGGGCCAATGTCTTTCTGGGAGCTTCCCATAGAGGAACATGTTTTTATTTCTTTTCATGTTAAGAAACAATAAAATAGGAGTATTACCTGTTCTTGATGACAGAGAAATAAGATACAGATCAAATGACCTTGGAGCGGATGGATACAGCTGCACTCTAAATAAGCGTAAATACAAATCACTGGAGACACACGTGCAAAATGCTGAATGCTGCCAGGAATAATAAAAAATAATTTAGTTTCATTTCAGAATAGCCCATACTCTCTTCAGTTGAAAGAGGAAAGTTTTGGGGAGCAACCAATGAACTGTGTCACCTGAGCAGGCTTTCATCACTGATGTGAATGGCCTTACCCTATGGTGGGTTGAAGCTTTTGGAAGTGCTCTTTGCAGTGCAATGCGTTACTTTCTACAGCAGCAGCACAGGGCCATGAGCTACCCTGGTGTGCAGAAGCTCTGTCTCATGTAGCACCTGTGTGGAGGAACCCTGTCTTCAGGGCCCCGAAGGCCCCAGGGCAGTGGATGCGTCAGTGTGTGTGACCCCTCAGAGCGAATGGCACATAGCAGCTGTAGTTCTTCATCTAGGCCAGATTTGCATGTTTGTATGGAGAAGTCTGCCCTCAGGTAGCTTGTGTCTTACAGGATCCTTATCTTGTGCTCATATTTGCCCAGTTATGAAGTTTTTGATAAGTAGGAACATCTGTCATCTGTGTATCTCTCTCTACACTCCAGATATGCTAGTCACATGGTAAGGATGGAGCTTATCACACTTTATTATGTACTGTCATCACCGTGACTTTGCCATAAGCTTTTGGCTCCTTGCTTCCACCGAGCTGTTGTAACCTGTGCAATTAGGACTATCTCTGATGGCCAGAGTCCTTAAGCACTTCCAGCCTTCTATGGAAATCCTGCTGCCTTTTCCACCCAAAGGTAGAGCCTCCTTCAGAAGAATGTCCTCCGGGATGTTCTCTAGCTTGTACAAGTGAAGAGTTTCCACTGTCTACAAATGTTATTGGCTGTTTTTTGATGTTTAAAAACTAGAAGCAGATTCCTAGGGTCCGAGCAGGCAAAGTTCAGACTGCAGCTGAGGCAGGTCGCAGACTTTGTAGACCTGACACGAAAGAGATTAGAAAATACATGTAAAGAGAAAATTCTAAAATGGTTTTTAATGTCTCTAAGAGATGTCCTGTAGGTTGGGAGGAGAAGTTGGAATAGCTAAAAGACTAGGCTTTGTGAGAGGAGGGAGAAAAGATGATCATCGCAGAACTCTTGAGAACTCTGTCAAGTCAATATAAAATATGTCCTCTTGTCTCTTCTATGGCACACACAGAAATGCAGGGCTTCTATCAACACTTCTGGGCTGCATAATTGCTTGGGTTTTTCCTACTCACGGCAAGGGTGACTGCTCCGAACTTGTGGTAATTAAGCTGTTGGCTTGTAAACTCCCCATTGCTTTCTGGGAATCTTGCACTGGAGTCTTTTAGAGAAGTGTAAAGCAGTTGTTTTTTCCCTTCTACCTGCCTGAAGCAAATGTAACGCTCACAAATAGTCTTGAAAACTAGACCAGTCCAGTGAGGGTGGTGGTGATGACCCCAGAGCTCAGTGCTGAGTTTACCTTCAGATGTGAAGCGACCAAAAAGTGTTTCCTCAGGCAAGACAGAGCTGAGCCCACAGTCCTGAGACATCCCAAATACTCTTTGTTCCCCAAAACGCACATTTCAGCTGCAAAATGAGTTCCTACAGACTCCTTCTGTGTGTAGCATCTGGCTCAGCCTTCCAGCTGTGGTGCTAATTGATGTCAAATAATGTGTCAAGTGTGATAGAAATTAGCATGGTGTGAACCTGCTCACAGGGAGCTGAAGCAAGACCGCTGCCTCATCTTGTACAGGGAACTTAGGGGCCATCAAGTAATAATGGCTTGTGGTCAGCAGTGACTGGGGCCAGAGCTGGAAATGTGCCCTGTCACCTCAGGGTGAAAGGTCCGGTGTCCCTCCACTAGTGGGCAACACAAGGTCTCCTCTTTGCGTCAACCAGGCTCTGAATTCAGCATGGCGGGAGACATCGTCCTCCGTGTGTCTCCATTGCCGGTCTGGGTCCACTCAGGATACAAACTTAGGGGAAAAGAGCTCCCTGTAAGCAGAGACCCAGTGTGTGCTTTGGCTTTGTCCTCCACAGGGCTGAAAGACTCATGCCAAAGTGCTAGTGGAGCTGTGAACTTCCCTTCCAAGGAGAGCCCTTGGGCAGATGCACTCCTCTTGTGCTGCCCTGTGTCCTTCCTCCTTTTCCAGCTGCTTTGTGTGGTCCGAAGCCTGGTCTTGGCCATTATGTGCGTCTATCCTGGAGCTGTGGGAACTGCTGCTGGCAGCTGGTGAATGGTGTTATCCTTCGGTGTGGGTTGCTGCTGCCTCAGCCTCTTGGTAGGTGTAAGAGCACAGTTCTCAGTGCCAGGTCTGAAATCCCCTAAATCCACCTTCTTCCTCAGCATCTGCCACTTTTCCATCCTGTGTCTGAGACTGCGTGCTCTGTGGTGGCAGCTTGGTGGGCCACCAGCTGAACAATGCCTCTGGCAGTGAGAGTGGTCCCCTGCCCTCACCCCTACCCACAGGGCTGGGGTGGGCTTTGCCCAGGTAGGATTTTTCCGTTGTCGTTCCCCCTGCTCTGGTGTCAGTTTTCCAGAACAGCAGCCAGCAGAACTTGTGGTATTATATTATGTGCCCAAATCAAACTAGCAGAGAGCAGGTTAATTGACAATATTACTAGTTTTGTTCTTTGCTTCTGTTTTTTAGAAGGCAAAATTAGTGTTTGCCAGATATAGCTGTGCAGATATGTATGCACCAAGTGCTCCTGAAAATTGATTTATGGTAATCAGGGTTTTTTTTCCCTTAGATTTTAAGAAGAAATCCACCCTCTAGGGATGGAAGACTAGATCAAGCATCAGGGTTAACACCTGAGCTTACTGTAATCTTGACTTTTAGACTGACAGAGCAGTGTAGTTCGCATCACAGGTGGGCAAAATATCTTCTTCACTATCTCAACCTAAAGATGCAATTAGTGTGTTTCCATAGACGACACGATCCTGCTCACACCTCCGGCAGAGCAGAGCTGATCCTACAGCCAGAGTGATGGGTGGTGGGGCTGCAGTGGTGAGATCACGCACGGGCAGCTGGCCTCCGTGAGATGTACAGATCCTACAGGGTTTGGCAAGATAACTTGGCCAAATCCCTCAGGCAACTTAGAAGGAACAAAGGGAGACAAAAATAGATTGATGGACTGTATCAGGAGAATTGCAAGTGTCAAAAATATCTGTTGCTCAGGGCAGAGGAAGATGGAAGTGGCTGGGAGAGGCCAGAGTTCAGCTGTGGATTTATAAGGCTCCTTCTGGCACTGATAATATTACATTGTCATATCTGCACGTGTGTTGTTAGAGTCAGGGTGACTCTTTCTTTATCCTCTGCTTCGTTTTTTCCTTAACTAGTCTTTCTTAAGGCTTTTTCAAGAGGCCTCACACAGAGTGTTGCTCAGTCGGGGCAGCCCCAGAGACAACAGACCTTGTCTGGCTGCAGTGGGGAGTGAAGGCAGCCTGCGAGCGGGTGTGCCGTGGGAGAGATGCACACCTTCGGGGTGCACAGCACCCCATGAAGCACCTGAATTCACCTTCTGTGCTGAGGGAGAGGGTCTGCTCGCCATGCTCACTGGCAAGGGCACATGAAGGACATCAGTGCAAAGTAGTTTTATTTTCTTCTGCTACATAAAATAAAATCCAGGCGAAGATGTATGATAAACAGTTTTAGAAACAGGCTCTGGTGTTTTTCCAAAAATGAGTGTCAGAAGCCTCTGACTTCTGTGGACACCCTTGCTGGTGTTAGAGGAGGACGTGGCCCAGGCAGGTACAGCTGCTTTGCGTGAGCGTGACCAGGTCTGAGTGCAGGCTGCTGTCGCCAGGCTGGATGGCCCCAATTTGTCAGCCCTTGCGGTGTCAGCGGGCCCGGCTACACGCCTGCTCTGGATACGCGCTCGTGTTGGAGCAGTTTTTATCCCGTGGTGTACATTTGTTCTCTGGCAAGCTGGAAGCTACAATTTATTATTAAAATTGATTGGCTTCAGTGCAGAGAAAACGATCGTAAGGAAACCCTATTACGGTTTTTCATTATCACCATTATTTATTTTTAAGTGCTATTAATATTCCCGAGTCTGGACAAGGCAGAAGATGAGAAGTGGTATCTACCCTTGCTGCTAACGGCTCGAGGCCCTGCAGTGCTGTCTGCCAGGGCTCTGTGAACAATTAAGCACTATGGAACATTTTTGCCCTCAGTCTACATCTGGCTAATGCCAGCAGGAACTGAAAAGGAAACAGACTTGCATTGTTTGAAAGTGATCTGGATTTTGAAGGTGTTACCAGTCTCCCCCAGGTGGAAAAAGGCTCTGCGAGTGATGCTGGGCGGGGCCAGACCTGGTGTGCTGCTCCGGGGGATGTGCGGATCCAGGGCTAAGGCTCCTCTGGGCCACTTGGCTCGAGGCGGTGCTTTCCCTGTTGGGGCTGTGCGGGGTCCAGCGGGGACTGAACCTGTTGATGTAGGTCTTTGTGTCTCAGATAAGACCCCAAATTGCAACAGAGTCAATATCTTGGTCCCTCTAAACCAATATATCATTAACCCTTAATTTGAAGTAGAAATGGATGTGAGGAGAGGACCTGCCTTTTATTTTGCAGGCTAAACTAGAGCACATCTTCAACTATTCCCGCTGGGTGTGCGCCAAGCCTTAGGAAACCAACACTCCTGCTTGATAATTTGTTGAAAAATGAAGTCCACAGCAGCCTGCAGGAGGAAGGGATGCCCCAAGCTTCTTTGGGGAGCACTATGGGATCTTCAATGCTCACTTCCTGATGGACTTGACTGAAATGCAGTTTTATTTGGAAAATATTAAAATGGGCATATTGGTGTCATAGACTAGGTAGTGTTTATTTTTTCTCCTCAGCAATGGGCACTTTTTTCTTACCTCTATGATGTTACTACCAGCAATGACAGAGTCTGTGATACAACTGAAGTTGAGGAATGTTGTAACTTTGGGGACATTTTCTAAGGAAATAATTAATCAGGAATATTAAAATGCAGAAAATGAGCAGAAGTTCAGGAAGATAATGTGTTAAGAAAGTTAATTTCACAATAGACAGTTTTTTGTTTTTCTCTGTGCTTTCAGAGAACACGTGCTAGTTTCTGATTGAAACCCCACTAATTTACACCACTAATTGAAGTAGCTTTGCATCTACTGCTGTGACTGTCATTTGTGATGTGATCATTCCCACTGAAGCATCACCCAATGCTGACTTGGTTCACAACTGCTTCTGTAGTTAGGATTTTGTGACAAATGGTGATCTGGACAGAGTATCTGGGCAAAAGCTGGAATTTGTGTAGTTTTTGAAAAAGCAAGGAGCATAGCAGCGTGAGCAGAAATGAAGTGTTGGGTATGGCAGACAATGCCTGAGTTTGGTTTGTCTCCTTTGGTGCACGAGCCCATCAGCAGGGGGAGATTCAGAGCTGGCGGCTGCTTTCATGGGACCTTCTGATCATCACATCACTAGATGTATATAAAAGATTGAGACTGTTGATATCTTCAGTAAATAACAGAGACTATTCTTGCAAAAGTACTTTTCATCCTTGCGTTATCAATGTTACCCTTAAATGGGGTTGCAGAATTATTGCTATAGGAACTGACCCCTACAGTGAATTTAGCAGATTGACTTCAGTGGGGGCTCACTTGCAGGTGGAAACCTGGTTTTCAGCCCAGAACTCCATGATATTTTAGAGGAAAGGATGTAACTTCAAAGCACTCTTCAAAGGTTTTCAGATAAAAATAACTGTAGAAGATACGAGTCCAATTGATTAATGTGTCATTGCTTATGAAAGGATGTGCAGCTGGAATATATATGTTAGGGAGCTCTTCAAAAGCTTCTCCTTGGAGGGGTTGAGTCACTGGGGTGCTGGTCCCTGCCTGCCTGGGCCAGCAGAAGGTGCCTTTGCATCACCTGAGTCTTGCTGTCTGATCTGTGCAGCTGCTATTTCTTTAAGAACAAAAGGTGGATGACTATTTCTATATCTCCCTCTCAAGCAATTAAACCCTTGTGCCAAGGCTGCCTCTCAGTAGCAATAAAAGATGTAGGAAGGACTTTTGTAAAGTAATTTGCTGTTTTCATTCTGATAATTGTAGCATAGGCAGAGATACTGCACAAAATTCTTCGTAATAATCTGCACAGAAATCAGGACTAGACAAGTACAGAGACATCCACATTACCTTCAGAAATACATCTCTAAATCAGCATTAAAGGACATTGTTAGAGAAAAAAAGGAGAAAGAGACAACTTCAGGCTCTTTTGAAACTGAGACAGAGCAATCTGTCCTCCCAATGAAGCCTTTTATCTTAGCTAAATGCTAACAAAGATGAGCTGGCAGACAGTCAAAGGTTGGCGGGGAACAGGGAGTCGGTCTCCCAGCCCAGTCGAATCCTTCCCAGCAGGTGATCTGCAAGGCAGATTTCAAATTGCAAGCACCCTTTAATAATGTAGAGGAAAATAACATTCTGAAAGGGAAAGAAGGGATGATAGATGAACCAAGGTTAAATTCTATAAGGAAGATTTACCGTACCATTGTTCTGTGTGTCAAAACATGGTTTATTTTGTTCGGAATACATAATCGTCTGGCGTGTAAGACGGTAGTATTGTTCTGTTTTCTCCTAATTCCTTATTTCTCAGACAATAGAAAGCTACAGAAATTAACTGATAACAAATAATGAAGGTAAAAAGAGTGGGGAAAGTTGACTTTAGTGCTCAGAGAACTTCCACTCTGCCTTACAGGGGTATTACATATTTAAATGCTCAGCGCTAGCGGGCGTTATCCAAGTACGAACTCTCAGTAATAGCATTTGGGTTTTAACAGACAACAATAAAGGCATTTTCTAATTTCTATTCCTTATATTTTTATTGTCTTTAATAAGTTAAAAATTTAAATTGTCATGTTGTACATCCTTTCCCAATCTGGAGGATGAAATGAATGGTCCTTTTTTCCCTAGTTTGTGCTGTACTGCATTCCCACAGATTCCTCTGCCAGCCCTCTCTAACCGTCTTCCCCTTTCTTGCAGCATGCAAGAGGAAAGAACAAGAGCACGGGAAGGATAGAGGGAATACACCCAAAAAGCCTCGGCTGGTCTTCACAGATGTCCAGCGTCGAACTCTACATGCAATATTCAAGGAAAATAAGCGTCCATCCAAAGAATTACAAATCACCATTTCCCAGCAGCTCGGGTTGGAGCTGAGCACCGTCAGCAACTTTTTCATGAATGCACGGAGGAGGAGTCTGGATAAGTGGCAAGACGAGGGCAGCTCCAATTCAGGCAACTCATCTTCTTCATCAAGCACTTGTACCAAAGCATGAAGGAATAACCACAAACTAAACCTCGGTGGAAAAGCTTTAAAAATAAATAAATAACTAAAGACAGACCAGGACCTCAAGATAGCAGGTTTATACTTAGAACTATTTGAAAAAATGTTATTTATAAGTCCAAAGAAACCAAAGACTTATTTCACCTGCATTATGACTTTGTTCTAAGACACACACTTTAGTAGGACGACGACTTGCAAAAAATAGAGAGGACAAAGAAAGTGAAGTGGAGGGAATGAAACAGAACGCAAAGAGAAGAAGAAAGCGACCGCTGGTCTTACACCTTCGTCCATGATCATCTTAACCGTACTTGGCTATTTAGTGGTTTGGAGCATAGTGATTTCTTGTCGTTGAACAGACATCTCTTCAGATATGGCTCTTCATTTCCACAGCAATTGCCACGAAGGTGTATAGTTGTACACGCCGGTGGTTAGGGACTTAGTCAGGGCTGATCTTCAGAGAGGCTTGTGCCGTGGCACAACCAACAAAGCGTGGAGTCGTCTGAATTCATTTGAACGGTAGTGTGAGTTTTGCTGTTTCATGGTTTGAACTTAACCAGTGCAATGCCTGGAGACAAGTTCAAACTGGGCAAAGAAATTTTGAATGGTACCTAAACCAGTGCATTCTCTTTGTTTGTTAAGGAATGTTCAGATTTAAAAAAGGAAAACTATTCCATCCATAAAAAAAAATCAACTAGCTACCAAAGAACACATTTAATAATTATATTGCAGGTATTTTATTGCAATGATTTTAATATTCCAAAGCTATTTTTACACAAAATACTATGTAGAGTTATAGGTATAAGCTAATCTAACTGTATAACACATAAAACTTGTAATCAAGACTGTTATTTGCAATTAGTAAAACCACATTACTGTTTTTTTCCATGATTGGCAAGAAAGAATGTTATCGGAGGAGACGGCAGCCCCTATCAGAGCACAGGTACTGATGAGGGGATGCTGCTTCCATTGAAGTCAGTCATCCTTTTTGTGTCTGACTTCAATGGGGGCAAAAAAAAGGGCTGCTACAGCTGTGTGTAAGACGGTTGCTGTCGTGTGTGCATCCCCTTCTTGCACTCTCCCAGGCTGGTATTGCTGGAAGCCCGTTGAACACCGCTCCTTGCAGACCGTGTGCTGCGTATAAATACAGCTCAGCTCTGCCACCTATAGCCTGGAAACAGGAGACCTGAGGCACCGCGTATGCAAAACCGAAAAGAACTGCGAAATGTAAAGCACAGGGCTCGGCGTCTGATCAATACTCATTGACATCGGTGAGCTTTTTTTTTTCCTATTGACTTTACCAGGCAAAGGAACAGCAATAGCTTTGAAGGCTCATGAGCTTTTCCTGTTGGAAACAGTGGTGTAACATCAGTTAACGTTGGTGGGAGGAGCTCCAAGAGGAGCTCTGGTAGTGCTTTTGGAAGGCCAAGTTGTGGTGCCTCTGAAGTCAATAGCAAAATTCCCATGAAACTGAGATACAGCCTGATGTTTTGTGGTGTCGTATCTGTGTGTAGCAGACTGAGCTTTTGTCCTGTGCATTCTTTCTTGCTCATCTGTTAATCGGGATAATGCATGAAATAGTTTAAAATTTGTAGCTGAAAAGCTTTAAATGCTTTGTTGCTAACAGACCCGTAGAAGGGAAATCACCCCACTCCTCCTCTGATAAAATTAAAAAGTGTGCAACATCTTCATATTAAATTTTAATATAAGGGGAAAATAGACATTAAAACCCGTACATGTGCCTGTTAAATTTCTAACTGGTGTTTCAAATTACTAGGTATAGTTTCTACTAGATGCATTAAATTCCAAAGTAACCAAGTATGCAAGTATAGGCCCAATGCAAGGATTAGAAATAGGTAATCTTACTTACACTTTTTTTAAAAAAAGAAAGGAAAATTCAAGGTAAACTAGAATCCAGCCACCATCAACAATTGCAGATATTGACTTTAGGGATGAAGCCCACTCAAAATACGAGTGAACCAAAGTTAAGCATCTTTGTAGCACCAGTGATTTCCCAAGCGGACAGGGTCTAGCCAAGGTTGAGGGTATACAGTTGACTTCCAGTAAGCGTTTAGAATACAGCTGAAATATCTCTTTATTTTAAGTAAAATAAATCAAGGGTTTTGGCACTAAATATTTCTCCACATTTTTCTATGTTAAACCCACTTTAAGACTGACAAAGCAATCATCTATGAAAATGTGATCTAACCCATGAATTTTTTGAGTCTCTAGCTTACCTTAAATTTTAGCAAGCTTTCTTTTAAAGTGTTCCATCCCCACAGAGACATATTTGACACGGAAGTGTTAATAAGTTCATGTATAAAGTATCTTATACAGTCTCATTAGCATGAAGTTAATAAAGGACAGTGATAACTAACATTTTAGGTTTTTTCCAGCAAAACACTGCTTTGTAACGTACCTATAGTTTGGAAAAGAAAGCCTTATTTATTTAAAACTTGAGAATTTAAAAATGCAGGGAAATTCAAAGTACATTGCCGAATTTTTTAGTATTTTCATTGTATTGTCTTTAGAGACTACTTGCTGAAACCAAAGAGAACTTTCATACCAGCATTAAATTTGCACCCAATATGCAATTTCAGGATGTCTGATACACACAAGTCCCTGAATAGGTCTGTGTATATATACCCGCACACACATTTTTAGGGGGTGTATGTGTGTGTCCATGTGCACACGTACATCCAGACACACTAAAACTGATGCACAAGTTATAGCTTTTAAGTGTTTTGGGTTTTTTACATGTCTGTTTAAGTATATATAAACTTTTTGGTTTTTTATAAGCCATCAGGAACAAAACCCACTCTTCCCATAAGCAATATGCGCCTCATACTCTGAATAGGCAAAGAACACTCTTTCCTTTAGTTCCTTTCCAAACATGAAGCAAATAACTACGGAACTGCTCGTTCTACCTGTAAACCTGTTTTACCTCTGAGCAGACTGCCCGGCCGCACCGGCTGACGCACGGACAGGCTGCCTGGTGCTCCCTGGCTCGGGTCACTCCCGTTCCTTAGCAGGGCATCCCAAAAGGGGAGCTTTGTTTTCTAATGCTGCGCTTCACGTTACGCAGGAAAGCCCGTCTGCTGTGTTAGTGTTAGACTTCCCGTTCGCTTCATTCCTGACAACATGGAAAGTAGTTTCAAATTCAACAAAAAGACCTAAAAATCTGCCAGAAAGGGTTAGGAGAGGGAGCAGAACTGGAAACAATTTGGGAGCATCAGGAGATGGGGCTTCAGCCAAAGGTGACTCCATAGGTGAGAGGGCATTAGGAACACACACTCGGCTTACAGGCTGCATCCAAACCTGACCGCAGTGACTGATGAGGGGAGGCTGGCCTTGAGGTGAACCGTCTGCATCCATCCCCATTGTAAATGGCATTATTAGCTTTACAGGAAAAGAATAAATAAAAATTCAGACCAACCCATACCACCACGTTAGCACCCATGCCGCCTCCCAGGGGCCTTAGCCTCCTCTCCTTACTCAGGTAAAGCAAACCCAGCAAGAGTGAGCGAGCCAGGAACAGGTTTTTCGCTTGAGAATTTGCTCCTGCTCCAGCCGATGCCAGAGGCAAATTCCCAAGTGGCCCAAGCGACTGGCACAGGACCAGCCCCAGAGCTGCCCATGGGCACCGCACTTCTCCTGAGGGATTTCAGGACAAGGCTGCAGTGACAACAGGCACTGCTGGGGGCTGCTGCCGCCTGGAGCGCTCGGAAACACCACTGAGCTGATACCAAAGAGTCTTAGGACACCTCACCTGAGTTGTAAGCAGACATTTTACCCTGAAAAACAGTCCTTCTTTCTACTACTCTTCCTCCTGTCCTCTTCCTCTTCCTTCTCCTTTGTACATAAGGATGAAACTATGCATTTAGCAAACAAAGAGAAAGCACTTACCCTTTTCTATCTCGCTGCGTTTGGGTGCATTCAAAGGCCCAGGGGCTAATTTTGAGACTTTGCTTAGCCTCCTGGTTTATTATTGTGGTGTGGTTAGCTTTACAATACATTTGGTGACTATTTGCTAAAGACAAAGAAGCAAAAGGTAAGGAATAGCTATTTCCACGTGTTAAAAAAAAAAGAAAAAAAGAAAAAAAAAGTGTGTAAAGATCTACTATTTATAGTGTGAACCAAAGACGCTACCTCACTCGATTTCCATTGGTGATTTTAATCACATTGATGATACCAAAGAATACCAAAGATTTTTTATGCACGGCTTCAGTCTGGAAAGGGAACTCATTCTCCTCCTTACCCCGTCCCCCTTGTCCCCCTTCTTCACCTTCACTCAGTGTGTGACCTTGTCTTCATCCTTAATGGTAATGCTAATAACCTTACGAATACTTCTCTTGCTACAACTGCTACTACTGACGATGATAAGGATAATAATAATAAAGCTCTAGGCAAACATGTTGCAAACTTTGTAAACTCATAGGACGAGTGCCTTGCTTGAACCAAAGTGTTAAACCGCTGTTGACCTCTTTATCTCTCACCTTATACTCTTTGAATACCTCAGCCTGTTAGAAAGGCCACTAATGAAAAAAGGAATAATTCTTCACCGTGGTGCTTTTTTGCCGTGCAACCATGCAATGAAACTTTCTTTGATACCAAAGGAAAATGTTTTTTTCCACTTTCTTGCTGACAAACCAAAGGTTCCCTCTTCTTTCCCCCAGAGCAGCTTGAGTCCCTCAGCCCAGACAGGCCGTGCATTGCTTTTACCAATTCCTCCAAATACCTCATAGTAATAAATCTTTAGGGTTATGTTGTATAGAGAGTCTATGTGATAAGGCAGAACTTACTAGTTTGATAATTGTTAAGGTTACTTAAAAAAAGCTTTATAATTCTTATTTATTTTGTAGGGGTTGTTTTGTTTGTATATTCCTTTTATATCATTTGGTTTGGGTTTCTTCTTTTTTCCTTTCCTTTTTTTTTTGGCAGAACTTCTCTGTTATACTCAAGGAAGATCTTATTCCTGAGAATGTTTTGAAGTGGGTAAAGGTTGCTGTTTGCAGAAAGGGAAACATGGCTTTGATTTCTTTTGTTTCAACTAGGATGCTTTGTGTTTGCTAGTCGATGTTCTTTTCACAGGGTAAAAAAAAATATTCTCTGCTGTGATAAATGGTTCCTATTTTTTCTCTATAATGTGCTGTGATTTTTAATTTAATTACATTTTGTATACGCTTATTTAATCACTGCTTTAATTTATGACTATGTAGTTTAAAGAAAAATTGTATATAGTAGATTCAAAAATGGCCAAAGCTTTATGTTACAATCTTTTCATTCTCGATGCCAAGATGAACTGAAGGAGAGTGCTTCTCTTGACTGCAGGGTGTATCTTCAGCCTTGTCTTGGCATGCACTTCCACCCGTGTTACAAACACTGCCAGGTTATACCCCCAGGCCTCCCTTCCCCCAACTTGTACATGCCAAAATGAGTGTTTCAAGGTAGTACTTTTGTCACTTAGAAAGCAGAAGGCATTATTAGTGTGTTTTTCCTTTAATTTATTTGTCTTTTTCTAGAAAGGTTGCTTTGCGGGTAAGACCCGCACATCCAAAGAATTTAAAAGTCGTTTAATGTTTAAAAGCACTGGCATTTGTGAGAGACTTTGCTGAGTTTTTGTTTTCCTTCACCATTCGCACGGGTAGCGCGAGCAGTGGGCGTAAGCCCTGGGAGAAAAGCTGACTTGAATTTGGAAACCTTGCTCACGGAACGGCCTTTGCCAGCGCCCCAGGTACCCGTGGGGGTTCTCCTGCCCAGGACGAGCAGGGGTGGCCGAAGGGCGCTGGGGATGGCGTGGGCCAGCCTGGCTCGGAGAGCGCGCGAAGGCTTGGGCCACCACGGGGCCACCAGACCTCCAGCCAAGGCCCCCAGGCAGGGAGGGGCTGAGGTCTGCGGGGCGCAGCCACATCCCCCCGGCGCTGCGGCCGTGTCCTGGCTCCTGGACCGCAGCAGGGGTGCGGTGCCCTGGCTGCGGGTGAGCGGGGAGGGACCCGTGCAGGTTCCCAGCGAGGGCACCGGGCGCTGCGCCTGCCCCAGCCCCCCCTACAGCTCTAGGGAGGAGAAAGCAGCTCTGCGTAGAAAAGCAAAAAAAAAAAATAATGACAATGATAATTCTGCAAAGCTGATGATGGCATCATGGCACAGAAAAGAGGATGCCACTCACCTGTATTTTATTTTGCATAAAGAATAGATTCTGTTTCAACTAAATGTTGTGTACTGACATGGGTTGTGATGGCTGTAAATATTTCCTTTCCCCACACAGTAGCTGAGCTCCAAGTGTACCTTGTTTTCCTTTGGGGGGATAGCGGAGGGGTTGAGGGAGGGAAGGACAAGGGCAGGGTTTGAGCTTTTGGTCAGAAGTTACAGTTTCTAGGTACATTTTTATACTTCAAGTATTGAAATGGGGCAATAAAGACGCTCTGAAATGCAGGATCATTAAATGGTCTGTTGGTAAGCATTGGCTAAATGTCTGTTTTTAATACACAAACTAATGCTGTGCAATGAGTTATGTTTCACGTGAAGAGGGGAGACAAAGTATTAGTGTACAAATCCATCATCACGCACTGGACAGAACCACACTTAGGAAGTCACTGTTTCTTTTCCTGTTCCAGTAGTTTGATTTTTCATGGTCTGTTCTGCATTTCTTGCATCCTTTACTGTGGAACCACATTAGTTTTGCAGTCTGAACCGAACAACAGTGTTAAATGAAAATAAACTTTAAAGAGTTGTCTTTTACTTGTTTTAGTAGTTGTCTTCATAACCCCCTGCCTGCAGTCCAATCCCTGCTGAGCCAGAGCGTGGGCCCTCAGCCCCTGCCCCCCGGCCCCGTGCCATGCCCCCACCACCCCCATCCACTGCTGCGCAGAGAGGGTGCCAGAGACAATCACAGGTCCCAGATCTGTAGAGGTAGAAAATCTTCCAAGAGCAAGAGGGAGTTCTTCCAGAGCAATGAAACAAATTCAAAAAGAAAAAAAAAAGAAAAAAAGAAAAAAGAAAACAAACGGAAGACCACTTTGCTGTCATTTTTAGTTTGCCCATTAGGAAGCAGTAGTAGTTTATGCGTTGCATCTGCATTTCAGACTAAGTGATTATTGTACCTAATTACGGTTGATTGCTAATATTTCCTCAATCTCTCTCTTAGTCAAGCGCTTCTTCTTCTGTATTTTTGTGTGTAGCGATGACGAGTGTAGTGCGTTAGGCATTACTCTGGTTTGGTTATGAGTATCTCCTGTACTGCGTTAAGATTTCCTTACGTTACTTTTTTTAAAGCTTTGCTACTGTTCTCACTTTATGCCGTGCAATATCATCTGCTGTGTTTGCTAAGCAAAAAAAAAAAAAAGAAAAAGAAAAAAAAAGAAAAAAGCAAGTGATGATGTCATCATGCTTTTCAGTGTTACAATGTTTCAGCGTTTATGTAGTCACAAAAATGTAGTAAATAAAAGGTTGGATTTTCCAGCACTTTAAATTTAGACGTTTCTTGCCTTCTTCTGTTTCTCCATGTGCGGCCGTGGGGCACCGAGCCGTGCTGAGGGTCCTGCTCACCCATGGCAGTGTTCAGCCGTGTCGCAGGGGGGACACGAAACAACACCTGGGGCTTCACAGGGCTGTGTCTTCCCCCCTCCACTCCCCCCACCCCAGCAAATACCCCCGAGCTTGCTCACGGGCCCCGTGCTCCCCGTTCCCATCCCACCCCATGGTGCCCAGGTGGGCTCTGGGGGAGGTGAGTGCCAAGGGTCTGAAAGGCGAGCGCGGTTCTCACCAGGTGCGTTTCTCTAATTGAGGGAAAAAATGTTAAGAAAATAAGTGAAGCAAATAATCTTGGTTTCATTTATATCGTCTGAGGGTATGGATGTCGCCAGACTAATTCACAGAGGTGTTTCCTTTTGTGTGATGGAGTCCGCCTCAGGCCCACCGGATCAATATTTAATTGTTTAAAGGGATATTGTATTCCTTTCCTGTCACTGTTGTTAATGCCTCCGCGCTCTGTAATCCCACAGGGTCTTTTCCCGGGGATCTGATCAGAGAGATTACCCATCGCTACAGAGAGGTGGGAGGAGAGACCCTGCCCGTAAAAGATTCAGGAATGCATTGAACCATTTTCTCTCTATCTCCTAATGAAGTGATGAAGCGCGTGCCACAAAATTTAACAGGTTTTTGTGGCAAATCGGGTTGTGCTGCTGAGAGGAGGATTAAACCTTCGTCTTTGTCCCATAAATCACAGCATCAGCTACATTTATTCTGATGGATGGTCTGGACTCCACTGACAATATTTTATCTCTGGAAGTGCCTGCAGCCTGTGCCCTGATGTGCAATTTCTTTTTACTGCTAAGCCAAGAAAAGCACAAAGCGCGTCCACTCACGGTGCTTGCCTTGGGCTTGGTGTCCCAAGACCACACCAGAAACCAAAGCATCACCAGCAACCCACGTCCAAGGTAAGTGCATAGGCAAAGGGAAGTTGGGAAGCCTGAAACATTCTTCATCCCTAGGAGAGCCCGTGGGATTTGCTCTCCACAGCACTGTACTGGTCAGACCTGGAATAACTGGATGAGGTGGGTCCATGGGACAGCGCTGGCCAGGGCCGCACTGCAAAGTGAGGGCTCCAGGGACACAGCAAAGGTGACACAGAAAAAATAACTTGGAAATGCCACGGAGGGGTTGAAGGCCACCAGGCAGCAGCAGGGACCATCTCCAAGGCTCTCATCCCACAGGCAAGGTGAGAGTGATGGGCAGCACAAGGACAAAGCCTGGCATGGCTGTAGCAGGTCCCCTTGCAACAGGAACAAGGCAACAACTAGCACAGCCACTGGGGTGCCCCGGAACCTGTGCAGTTTCCCAGTTACTTCATTGTATTAGAGCTTTGTATTGGAGCTGTGTTTAACTCTGCTGAACACACCCTTCATCTCAGCATGCTCAGGCAAGGCGTAGCAGGCATAGCACAAGGGCCCAAAATCCAGACACCAAAATGAGCTTTGCAGACTCTGTTTGGTGAGCGCTTATGATGGAAAGACCAAGGACAGTAAGCAGAGTGGGCAAAACAACCCCTCAGCACAGGGAGAGAAATTGCTCCTGCCTCTGCTCCACCCATACCCTCCCATGGACCAAGACAGCACCTGCCCGGTGCTGCCCTCACCCACCCTGGGTGGCTGGAGGTCCCTTGGCAGCAAAGGCAGCACGGGTGATGCAGCAGCTGCTGCCTATTTGCATGTGATTAATCCAAACCAATTAAAGGCTGCCTGAGGTAGGCACTGCCCTGCCTCCTGAAGGGGTTTGGGGTGTCTGGGAGGGGAATAGAGGCCTTTTTTTTGGTGCTCAGATTTAAGCTCTGTAGGGGTTTGTGTTTGTGGGCGGGGCAAGGCAAGGCTGCTGTCAACGTTATAAACAGTAAGTGCTAAAAGCCTAAAGTAGGGGGTGGGGGAGGGTTGATCTGGCAGGGGACAGGGATGGGGGGGGGTGTGCTGCCTGCAGGGCTGGGAGCACAGCAGGGCCTGTGTAGAGGCAGGTGCAGAGGGGTGGCTGTGCTGGGGCAGCCCCAGAACAAGCCCAGAGACATTTGCTCCCTGTTAGGATGTTTTTAGTGCTGCTGTGGACAGAGGAGGCGATTGTGACGTGCCCAGGCCCTATGCTTGGCCCTTGTGTTCCCTGGGAGGCAATCCCTGCTTGGATGGGATGGAAGTGTCCCACCTACATCTGGGAGACAGGGGACAGGGAAAAGCCCTTTTTTAAAGGGGGTATGTTCTTCAAGCAAAGTAATTTCCTGCCCATGGAAGGTGCACAGAGTTTGATTCTCAGTGGTGCTTTTGGTACCAATTATCATGTAGTGTTAAAGATGATTGGGAGGCAAAATTAATCCTTGTAATCTACTGAAGAAGTCTTCATTAGAAAGAATAGTTACAATACAAAATATTAACATTTCTTGCAAGTGAAAGCTGTGGTGGCTGCTGTTATACAAACCACAGGCAGCTCCAGGTACCAGCTGAATGTGGCTGGCAGTGGGAAATGGGTCCTGGCTGCGTGCTCTGCCCTGGCTGTGCTCTGTTACCCCTCTGGTTGCACAGATGGGCCTTTGGTCTGACCAAGGGTGGCCTCTCTTTTGTTCTGGTGTCCTTATGAACAAAATACAGACCAAAACTTAGCAACTATGCCCCAAGAACAACACCAGTCTGCCAGGCTAAGGCCTGTCTGTCATTCCATCCCGCGGGACTGATCTAGCACAGGTGGGCAGGGCTGCCTGAAAAAGCTGCCTTATGAAAGGGTTAACAAATGCTTCTGCTGGTGAGTGGGAAAGGGCTTTTGGTTGCTTGAAAGTGCAAGCAGGGTATTAGCTGGTAGCCAGCAGCCAGGCTACTTCATGTTATGTGACTATGGCCAAAGATTTTACATCTCAGGTGTCACGTGCAGGCTTGGGCTCCTGGCGCTTCTCCTGTCTCAGAGAAGTGGCACTTGAACTTTTCTCCTGCCAGATAAGCACAGTGGTTTGAGCAAGATGCTTGGCGTGTGCCAGGTGCAAATGTCCACTGTTCAGCGTGGTGTGACTCTCGCTCTCTGTGCTCAGAACAAAGGGAAAGGCAGCATAGCATCTTCCTATGAGCTTCTCTTAACAGCGGGACCTCCAGAATTTTCCAGCAATGTTGCTCTGTGAGGGGTGGAAGTTGTGAGGCACCAGGAAGTCTTGTGGCCATGGCAGGAGGCCATCAGGGGTGAGACTCCTGCAAGGGGCTGCTAACAGGCAGGGAGCGCGTGCAGCCTGAGGTGACTTGGCTACAAAAGCAGCAGTGTTCATCGCAAACGTCCCCGGTGACGTGGGGACAAGGCTAGTGAATTACTCAAATTACTTGAATCTCCCCAGTGGTGCACAGAGATTCAATCTTGGCATGGAATTAAATCAACTCAGTGACACAGATCAAAGGATACTGCTTTAATCACCTCGTTAGGCCACAGACATCATTAGTTACTCATTATGATGTGTTGATACTGGCATTCTCTGTAACACAGTTATGTACACTTGCTATCAGACATTTTTCTCATCAAACGGGATGTCAATACCTTAACATCTTAATGAGTTACAGTCAATATCCATTGCAATAAAGCTTGTGTTTTCTCATGATTTCATCTACCCTTAGGGTTTTGATTAAAATGTCCACTTTTTCCAGGTAATTGATTGAGGAATTATGGAAATTCCATGTAGGAATGAGAACACGCGCTGCTACACAGGCTCCAAAAACCCTTAGATCTTCTCCAAGTCCTTTAGAGACTACAAAGGTGTTTGTGATTTTAGTATCTATTTTGGATACTGTTGGTTAATTCTTCTTTCCCAATCACTTGTCAAACAGTTTTAGTATCAAATAAAGTGATAAAAATATCCAAGAGTGTATTGGAAAAATGTTACAGGCAAATCATTGGTTTGCAAAGGAATAAGAATAAGTGCTGCTGCCAAGTGAGCACTAATTCAGATGAACAGGCACAATAATAAAATTTTCTGATTTACTATGTTGGAAAAATACTAAACTATTTGCAGGAACATGAAAACAGCCAGAACACGATGCAGTATAATTGCAGGCTCAGGCTTAGTAACTGTAAGTCTGCAGAATTCCACAGTTTTCCAAGCTAGGGGTAAGCAGCATCTGTTTAGATGAAACAGATTTTTTTTGCTAAGTGAACTGTGAATGAGCCAGTGCAGTGGGAAGGAGAAGTTTTTAACACTGACTGGTAACAGCGGTTGCTTTGCTCCTGCATTCTGAGTAAATCCACAGGGCTTACCCCTAGCACCTTTCATTCCCTCCAGCTCTGATGTGTCCAGGGCTGCTCCTGCTGTGCAGTCTCTTCATGCTCTTCCATTTCCTCTGCAGCCAGGAGGCCCCCAATGCTATCCTGTCTCCATCTCCTTCCAACGTTGTCCATCCACCCTGCAGCCACAGAGGTGGATGTAGGCTCAGCCCCTGGGAGCCTTTCTGCCCCTAACAGGTAGGAGGGAGATATCTCTGACAGTTATCAAGGACTTTGTCTTGCCTCAGGTTGTCTGCTCCATCCTCCTGTCCTTCAGCCTTCTAGTGACATTGTCTACATGGGTTTAGGGAGCTTTTCTGTACTGGGTTCAGAGTATGGCCACCTCCGCAGCTCAGTGTACTCCTAAGCGTGCTGCAAAGATGAACAGCAGTTCCACCCTAGTGTGCCACACGTTGAGAAACATCCCAGGGGGTCAGGGGACTGGCGGCACAAAGGCCAGAACCTTGAGCCTTATTGCTGCATGTCCAGGTCAAAATCTGCTGAGGGAAGGCTCTTCAAGTTGTGAAAAGTGAAGGGCTCAAACCAGATAAGTGAGGATGAGCCTCAAATAGTTGTAAAACCTTCCAAGTCCTTATTTTCTCTTCTCAGTCCCCTGCTGTTCCCTTGGGCAGCAGCTGAGGCAGGGGCAGAGCTCTGCCTGTAGCCCAGAGGGACCTACTGGGAGAAATCCCGGCTCCACACAGCTCTTCATTTGACCTCTGACTCCTTATGAAACGTGTATCACTAAAATACAGGTAGCTTCAGTAATTCCATTTTAAACAAACCTCTGTGCTATCTGACACTTCTCCTAATAACAGACCTGGAGATGCAGTTTGAGTCTCTAAAGCCACATTCAAACTGCCTTTTATTTTAACCCCCCTGTTATACAGGAAAATACAGTAGAGGTTTCCTGCACCTAATTCAGAACCTGAAGGCACAAATATGCAAAATTTATCAGCTGTAGTTCTTTTTCTTTGAAAATCAATGCTGTGAGTTTTGAGGGTCTGCTTCATGATATTAACATTTGGGATTAGTAATAGTTTTCTCAAGTTGGAGGGGGGTTTCCCCCTCTGGAGGGGGAAATTAGTGGCTGACTGCAAGCATTCAGGCTTTCAACCAACTTTAGTGTGCTTTGCATCAGCTGGTTGTTGGTGGCTTTTTCAGCACCAGTCACTTCTATAAAAGGCCTACCCAGAACAATTAGCTCACAAGAAGTGTCATTTACAACTAACAAATTATATGTTCCTTATCTTTTTAATTACAGTGTATATAATGTTGGTAATGATACATTATCTATATATTAATTTAAAAGGGTTGTTTTGATGTCAGGCTTGCTTATGTATGGTCATCAGTATGAGGATATGTATTAAAAATAGATTTTAAATCCCTGAAGAGTTATACAGCCCTGCTTTTTCAAAGCACTTGACCTTAGAAGTGCTTTAGATTGCTCCTTTTTTATGTTTCACTTATTTTTTCACATTGCGCCTCACTTGGCAAATGCTAAATTGCAGGAAGTCATGTGCAAGAAGGGACAGAAACAAGTTCACTTTATTTGGCTGTTAGTGCGGCCTTTGATTGGTGTGATGAGGAGGAGAAAGACAGCATCTGAAATCCTGGAGAGAACTCCTCTATTCCTCTGCTGGGATCACTTCAGCATTGGGTCCCTTTTTCCTGAGCTCAGTATAGAATTGGCAGCCTGGGAGTTATGCACACGTTGTTTGCTGCAGCATCACCACGTCTTGCAAGGAAAATTCTGCCTCTGGTTGAGGCAGGAAGTGCTGGGGGTGTGCATGTCCTCTGGCGCTGGGAGAGCCCTGTGTGTGCCAGCAGAAGAAACCCCAGCTGGGGCAGGGGTTCCTGGGTGTTTCTAGGACAACAGCAATGTTAAGTTGAAGGCTGAATCTGTCTGCCTCCAGAAGGCCTGTCTTGAAAAGCCATCCTTTCTGGGCTCTCCAGTTTTTCTGTTCTGTAGAAGTTAGCAAACTGTCCTCTAACACTGTTCTTTGTTTCAAATTTTCTTGATCAAACTAAAAAGAATGTGGAACCAACCTCAGAGGCAGCCAGAGGTAAGTGAAGTCACAGGAACCACTGCCAAGGAGAGGCCTGCAAGTGGAGTCAGCATGGGAGAGGTTAGGGTAGAGTTTATTTATGGAAAATCCAGATTATAATTTAGAACAACCCTCTAATTGTGATTCTGCATCTGTGTTTTCCTATTTTGGTCTTCTTTCGATGACAAATGATACCTAAACTACCACATAATAAACATCAAGAATCATAGCTACTCCTTTGGCATTATTAAATACTGTGTATTTAATTTGCAATGTTATTAGGATGAAAACGAGTTTTAATAAATTTCTTGAACAGCTGACAAAGTAATAATAGCAAGTCATGAATGAGAGATTTTTCAAGAAGTATTTTTATAAGTATGAACATTGGCAAATCTCTCCTCTGTGTGTGTGTCTCTGCCCTGTCTTTCCAGGATACAACCTCTTCATGGAAATAATATTTCCTCTTCTGTGCCTGCTGCAAGTGGCACACAACAGACCTTCATTACTCAACAGAGACTATATGTGCCATGAAAAATAAATAATTAAACTCCAACTATTCCAGTAGGTAAATATTACCTTCCCCACTCCTGTGCATAAAGCAGCCAGTGTTCCATGTCTGGCAGCAACCTCTTCTGTGGGTTCAGCTTCCTTGAAGACTTCTGTCATGAAACCTGTGCTGACAGCACTGTTTGTCACCCCTGGGGGCTGTCCTGGGGCACGGCGGAAAGGGTCAGTTGGGACATGAGTCCCCACTACTTGTTGTCAGTGCTGGGTAGGAGTGAGGGTAGAGAAAGTTTATAACCGAACTGTGCGTCCCTCATTCTTGCAGACCCTTCTAGAGCTGTAGAATCTGTTCTTGCTAGCCAGGTGCTTATTTTTTGCTCTCCTCGTGTTTTTTCTCTGGTTCGGCTCAGCTTGGTTTATGACAGCTGATGTGGTACACGGCCTGGGAGTTTCACAAGGTAGTCTGGGAGTATGAAATGCTGTTCAGCTTCCATCAAAAGAGAAGAAATGCAGACCTGCTCACCTGGGATTCTCTGGCTCCGCAGATTTGAGGTCAATGCTGGCAGAGCTGCCCTGGCCATTCCTAGCAATGGTGGGTAAGAACAGAATCTGAGGACCACCACTGTCTCATTAGAGCCAGTCTCACTCTCCTGTCTAGGTTCAGCAGTTTATTTTCATCTAAAACTTAATATGCTTTCCCCTTGTTTTCTTCACCTCTGATTTGCCCATTTTTCTCCTTGTATCTATGCTACTGAAAATATATATTCCCTCACCTCAGAGAGGTGCGAGGGAATCTCTGATTCTTCTCTTCAACACAGCTTCTCCATGTGCTCAAGTGTTTTATTTTATAAGTACATTTCATGTCACTGCTTTGCTACATAATGCGTATGCAAAAGACTGAGTAGCACTGCGTCTGCTGTTTGAGTGCGTGCGTCTGCTGTTTGAGTAATGATGCAAAAACAGGCCAACACTTCAATTCATCTGTCATTTTGAAATCGCTCCATTTGAAACTTTCATTAAAATTGTTTGAGGAGTAGAGTGTGTCAATTAGATCTTGTGGCTTTGGCTTCTGTAAGGAAGGCAGGGCTGATCTCTGCTTATGCCGTACCAGCATTGTTGAGCCGGTGTTGTACAACCTCCTGAAACTGCTGCCAGTTTGGTCAGCTGGAGGAGACTGATATCAGAAGGGGAAGTACCATGGTGCAAACAAAAACCAGCACTCCTGGTCAGCACTCAAAATCTGTGGAGGGAAACGGAAATAGGAGCAGCAGGTGCATGGCGTAATGGGAGTGGCGGTGGCCCAGTGCCCGAGCTGCCGCGGTGTCCGTGTGGGCCCGGCTCACCGCTGCTGTGCTCAGCTGAATGCGCTCTGGCTGCAGGCAGCTGGCACTGGGGCAAGTTCCCATTGCAATGCGGGCCTGGCTTTCAAGTTTTTAAATATAAGGGAGGAGAATCCGTAAGGATGATGGCAAAGCAGCAATGAATATTCAGTGCTACAGTGACCAGAGCCCTAGAGGAGGTGGGAGGAAAGCAGCTTCACATAGTTTGTGTCTTCACAAGTTGTTGCTGTGCTGGGGCACCTGGAAGGCACCTGCAGTAAGTTAGAGCAGTTTCTAAAGACGTTGAAGTCTACAGCAGCCCAGGAGCTCCGTGAATGTGTCCTCTTCCCAGCTCCTCCACTCAGTCTCTTTCACAAGCAATATATTTATTGGGGGGGGAGGGGGAATGTGTGGAGATGGCAAGTCTTGGTATGGTGTTTGTTTCATTTGCCAAGAAAAAAATCTGTAAGCACTAAACATGCGGAACAATTGACTTAGTGGAACAAAGCTGAGGAATGGCTTTCAGTGGAGCTTTATCACTGAGAGTTGATGACAATTTGCTACTGGCTTTGGACAGTGGAAAAAGTTGTCTCAATGACAGCAAACAAGCAGGGACAAAACCCTACCATTCTTTAAAATCAGAGTAAGGAAGTGGACTCAGCCTGATGGGTTGTGACTCGGGCCCTGTTTCTGAAACAGGATCCATGTGTGCAGATCCCACACAGGTCAGATGCCAAAACTGGAGCACTACTTTGGCAGTTCAGCTGAAAAGGAGAACAAATGTGTTCTGTACTCATATTTTTCTTTTTCTGAGCAAAAACAATTAAGTTTGAAACAAGGGCTTTGATTGCTCTCTGGCGTCAGCTTTACATTGGTGTAACTCTGTAGACTGGTGGGATCGTTGCTGATTTGCACTGCTGTAAGCAAAACAATCAGGCTCTGTATTTTCCAGGCAGTGAAGCTGCTTATGTTTTGTGCAAAGAAAGAAACTGAGTGAAACAACTTAAAGGGAAAATAAACTAACCAAGAAATTCAGAAGGAGCCAAAAGCACTATAAGCACAGATACAGCTACAATGTTCTAACTGTATTGCTAGTTTTAAAAAAAATACCTGGCCTAATTAAGAAAAGGTTGACTCTGCTATAAATATGTACAGCGATCTTTTTCATTTTCAAGTTTTAACTGACATCCAAAGGTGAAAAATTTAATAAATTACTGCAATTTTGTTTATTATTTTAGTATACTTTATTGTTTTTGTTTGAGATCCCTGAACAACTCTCAACTTCTCTTCCCCTTCTAATAATGTTATAAATCAACTATAAGGATTAAAATTATAGTTGATCTAGTGTGAAGGTAGCAAAGAAAGCACTGCCCCATATATCCCGAGTTGAATCCCTGGCTCCCTCTGTGTGAAAGGAGTTGACCTTTGTATATGGGCCAAGGATTTCACCATTGAGGATGTTTGCCAGGCATGGTTATGGTTTGGTCTGGTTTTTTACACAGTGAAGTACAGTTGGGCCATTCAGAGTTTAGCTTTTAATGCTTATTTTTTACTATAGTTTCTATTATGCTGTCACTGTCAGAGGATGTCAGACTCCTGAAAAAAATAATTGCTTTGGTTTAGGTACAGTGGAGCTTGCAAACACTACACTTTGGGTGAGAGAAGTAGGCCTAGTCTTAATCAAGAAAATTTAGGTATAGGAAGAGAGTGGAGCTGGGCCCCCGACTGATATACCCAACCCTGCCAATGAGTGAGGGGAACTGTAGCATCCTTCACTATGGACCACAGTTACAGGACAGCAGCTAAGGAATGGAATTTTAGGGAATGCTTTTTTTTTTAATCTAAAAGAAAAAGATAAAAAAGATTGGGAAACAGTGAAATCTGAGTCTGGGTAATTTTCACATTTCTGTATTGGAAAAAATAATTCCTGATGTCTACATTCAACCCTTTCTCTTCCGTGCTGTTCCCGTTCAGTATTTACTACCAACACGTAGTGTATGCCACTAAAAGCCATTAATATATTAGAAGGGCTCTGGATAATAACTGTGCAACTAGAAGGTTTAGAATGAGGCCATGGCAGTTTTGCAATAGCTCTGGCATTTACCTAATAAACCCCCACTCACTGACTACTTAGTGAACAATACACAACTTCTCTTGTAAACCATGTGTATGGTTACATTAAATATTGCCCTGTATTTAACAACGTGCTACTTTCCTGCCCTACTCTCCTGTTAGTGTAGTAGGAGTTGTGGCATTAATTTAGCCTGGGTGGGACTATAGGCTGGGCTTGTTGTTCCAGGCTTCTCCACATAAACAAATTATCCATTTTATTTATGGTGCCTGTGGAAAGCTGTCTGTAATTTCAGTACTCAGCAGTGTAGCTGTAGTAATTCTTTAATGTGTTCTGAATGTGTCAGTTTTCTCCCAGATGCAGTCGCTGTGCTTGCAGGGACAGACGTAGGACAAGGTGGCCCTTTGGAGGGGTGCTGGCGCTGCTCCACCTGTGACTGCTGGACTCTCCTCTGAAACTGGTGCTAACATGACAGAGGATGAGCACTACCTGGAATTGCCAACTCCAAAGAGTTGCCTGACAGAGGCTGGACGGAATGGCGAGTCTGCAGACAGCCATGCAGAAAAACAGAGCAAGAGGTGGTTGCAGTGCAAGCTCCAGAGGAGCAGCAGCCAGCAGTGGAGGCACGTCAGGGCAAAGGCTGCCAGTGAGAGTCCTGCTGTAGATGAGAGAGCTGCCTGAGCTGGGAGAAGCGTGCTGGGATGTGCCACCAGCTCATTGGTAGGTGCTAAACCATGGCCTGCTGCTGCGGCAGGACAGGGAAAGTAAACAGGGCTGGCAGAGGCATCAAAAGTTGAACTTCATGAACTCCTACCAGATGGAGTTACACCAGCAATTAATTTGGTGTAATTAGTTGTGCAGGACTGCGCTGGAAATTATTGCAAGATAGCTCAAGTCATTAGCAACAGGTAAACAGCATTGCAAAACTCCAAACACCTCCTTCCAAGTGTTATGTCCTCACTTTCCATTGAAGTTAATGGAAATAATGTAATTGGGGTGCCTGGATTCCTGCCGGAGCGCTGCAATGAGTAACTGGGGTATAGCTTCTGGATGCACCTGCTCAAAAGTAAACTGAGAGTGCTGGGTGACCTAGATTGGAGACAGTTCTTGTGCTTCTATTTTCCGAGAACCTTCTACTGTTGGTGACATTTTGCTGTTTCTTTTGGCAATCACAGATTTTCAGCTTCAGTTCAGGGAATGTCAGGGCTTTCTGTTGATACAAAACCTTCAATTTTAATGTAGAAACCTATATATTTTCTGATTAATGTTTCCATCAATCTTAGTTCTGGGTAAACATTGCATAATGTTAGCATCCACCAGCGAAATTGCACAATACCCTTCAAAAAATATTGAAATAAAGCCCTACACCTGTTTCCAGTCCAGAATGACTATCACAGCAATAGAAAAGGTCTGCTATGTAAAAGGGAATAATTTCCCTCTCTTTCAGAAATTAATGACCTATTCACAAATAGATTACTTTTCAGTGCGTTACTGCCTGATTAGTCAAGTGCTGAAGCAATGAAACATAACTGCTGCTGTCTTATTAAGCAGGTGTCCACTGAGATTGGCATTTATACCAAAGAGGTGGTTAGTCGTCTTTGTAAAGCAGAACCTTTACGGCTATTTATCTTCATTCTTCTTTATTTCCATCACCACCAGCCAGCACTTCAGATGAAACAGCACTATTCTGCGATTCTGTGATTCTCTTTTGGAGCTGGTATCTAATTATGCAACACAGATCAGTTACTAAAGAATCACACAAGGTTTATGAAATATCATTTTAGGAGTTGCTCCAAACAGAGAAGAGATTATACAAGTTACTGTTTCCAAAGCGAATTGTGGAAACGTGTGAAGGGCTTAATATCAGATGACAAGAAGGCCTGACTGCCAGACATCAGTCTCTGGAAGAGCAGCAGAAGAGATTCCAGCTGAGAGGTGCTGAGCTCCTGTTGCTGCTGCCAGCAGAGTGAAGGCAACACAGGGCATCCCATGTGATTGGGGGAATTCGAGGAGCAGCTCAGGACAGGGACCAGGTTGCTTCCAACTAAAGGAATCTCCTGTATGTAAAGAAGGTCTAGTAGGAAAGTGTCGAGTCCAAGATATTATTTCTGGTGAGGATAAGCATTCCTTTGGAGAGGCACGGCATCACTGCTCTGCTGTTCTCATAATTCCCTCTCAACTCAGTCTTGGCTATGTCTTCAGTGAGAAAATACTACTTAGAAAATAAAGGAATTTGAGAGCACTGCCTTAACGACACTCATCTCTGCATGACACAATCAACCACGTTACCTGGAAATTGTCAAGATGGGAAATGCAGTTTGGGCATTTTTAATGCGTTTTTGGTTCTGTTTGGTTTAATGCTACTAAAATACTTAAATTCAGCTGTTAAATAAAGATGAATGGGGCTAAGACACATACTCAGAGGTATTGGAGGCTGAAGCCAAGGGTGGTAACACAAAGGCAGACAGACAAATAGAAGACAGTTTTCTCAAGCTGTTCTTGCTATTGTGGTTATAGGTATCTTGAGAAAGAATTATGATTAATTCTTTTCCATTCCCACTTATCTGTATATACTGATGAATTAAAAACAAAACCCAAAATGGTTGTAATACCTAAACCCCTTAAAACATATTGATATTTTAATTATATTGGTTTATAATGCTCTTGGTTTCAGTAACCATTGGCTTTTCTGTTCTTGCAGACTAATAAATTCCTACAAGCACGTAACTCGTTTCTATTTTAATGCTCTTTCCAAAGTGATTACTACTGGTGACAATTAAATTACGGTTGACTCTTCATGGGATTTTTTTAGCACATTTCAATTTTTTTTCATTGCCGACTGTATCTTCTAGTCTATTTCTGATTGTCTTTATCCTTTGGCTGTAATATTCTCCCAAGTATGGTGGCTTTATACTGCAGCGGTGTCAGCTGTGTCAAAAGCAGTTGTGCCACGTCACTTAACAAGCAGTAATTGTCTTCAGGAATCAAAGGAATCTTGATCTACTGTGCTGCCTCAGACATCGCTTCTTTGACAGCTGAAGTTGAAAAGGCACTTGAGGATACAACCTAAAATACAAGCTGTTCCTGGTTGGAAGGACTGTGCCAAAAGCATAAAGTGCTGAAGTTCTGAGAGGAAACACAGCCACACATTTATCTTGATTTATTTAAAAAAAAAACAAAAGAAGCAATTCTGTCTATATGAAAGCAGCTTATGTGACAGCACTGTGTCACACTGGTCGGAGTAGGGACTTTTTAAAATCCAATGGCCAGTTTCAGCCAAGCTTCACACTTGGATAGCATTCATAAGAAAGGTCTGACTCATTTCAGGAAAATGAGGAGGTAGAGTGGCCCTGTTAAGGTTTCCACAGAGAAAGGGGCTGCCACCAAAACTTGCACTGTTCAACACCAGAGACGCTATGTGTGAGAACTGCTGTGACTGCACAGATTCTAGCAGACAATGCTCTCACGCGTCTAATGCCAAAGTTAATCAACCATGAGATGCAAACTGATAAGAAACTGATTTTTGCCCCTGCTTGTGTTTCCAGAAGTACATGTTGGTCTCAGCTGGCAATGGGAGGGTAGTTAAAGTTCTGTTAGTGTTTCTAAGCTAATCCTGCTTTTGTGTGATGTTTTGCAGATCCTGCTTTTCAGATGTTTTAACTTAATGTTCAGCTTCTGAGGTCAGAAATATATTTCAGTGCTGTCATTACTCTCAAAAAATTTTCAAGCATGAGTAGGCAACTTCCCATGGTTGAAGCCCCTTATGCCATATTTTCTTTGTGTATTCATGCATTGTTTAGATGGTGACCTGGAGGAAAGGTATGTTCAAGGCTAGTTTTAGCCATTCTAGCCAAATGAAGTCCACAGATTTTTTTGGTGATGTTTATCCTTCTTTGGGTTTTAATATTATATGTGAAATATCATATAATTAGATCTCTCTAATGATTCTCAATTTTCTGTTCTTCTTTCTTCAGATCTGTTATACATCTGTGTGGTCAAAACGGAAACTATCCTCCTTTGTCCGAAGTAAAGCAGGACCTGAACCATGACATACTCATTGCTCTCCGGGTTCAGAAATGGTCTGACTCAAGAGGGGAAGCTGACCCTGAAATCTCCTACACAGTCACGTAGAGTAGGACAGCTCACCTTTTTTTCAAAGTGGTTTTCAGGCTGTTACCTACATTTCCCGTTAGCTTCAACTCCTAATAACTATGAAGTACTGGGAAACCATATACTTACTATTTGGCTCATTAATTAAGAAAACACTATGGAAAAAGTGCTTTGAGAGAGCATTTTCTTGGAAGTCAGGCCTATTTATTTGTGTCTGGTGAGCTGTTAAAAGAAAAAAAAGCCAAAGTGAGATGGAGACTTCAAAAACTATTAAAAAATGCTACATGAAACGTAACAGCTAAATAGCTACAGTTGTAGTTAGACAGTAGAAAGGCAGATTTGATTTTGACTGAAAACCAATATTAGAACAAGCTACAAACTAATTTGCAATGTCTTACAGCAACAATTAGTGGCCTAAAGGATGTGACTTTTCATTAGGGTGACTGTCACTGGTAGGAGGCTCTGACAGATGGCTGAATCATGTCCAGTGTAGTCACACTGAACTTCACATTTACATACATCTACAGTATTTATTGCTCAGTCAAATTCCTCCTTTTATAATTCTTGATTGCCACATTTGCAATTATATTGCATCCGGCAGAGAGCTCTGAGATCTGTAATTACTGAACATGTTCACAGCAGTCACACAGCAACAGCAGTAACACTCATGTACTCCTAAGTGCAATATCAAAGCACCGCATGTGATACCCTCCTACTTAACTCTGTATTTCAGGGTTTGACTGAAATGAGAGGTGTTTACTGGGCAGTTTACTCTGTGAAGCACCCTCCCTATACAACGATGTATGACTGATAAATGAGGGAAGGAAATAGGTGCAGTTCATAGGAGCCAAGCAGCACAGGATTGAGCTCTTATGGAATTTTACGTTCTTTCTTTGGTGGCTGCTGGGCCAGGTGTGAGAAGAGGGCAGCTGCGGAGGTGCATTTACACCTGCGGGAATGCTGGCACAGGAAAAGGGGAGAGTTGACTGCTCCACGCACACGGTTTCCCTCTAGAAAGGGCAGATGGTGTTCCTATTTATAAAACATCTTTCCGTGGGCAGCGGGTGCCCCGCTTGGCGAACTGAAAGCGTTTGTGAGCAGCAACCAGAGCGGGTGCGGCCGGGTCTGTGCGTGTCCCAGCCACGGGGCCTCAACAAGAGACACCGGTGCCTTCTCATCAGTCTCTCTTCGCCCGGCCCAGCCCCGAGGGGCTGCGCTGTGCGCGGGGCCGGCCCTGCCACCATCCCCCTCCCTGCAGCCCCTCCGGGGACCGCGACAGCACAGCCGGGGGCCCG
The DNA here is from genome assembly GCA_033558185.1 of Dromococcyx pavoninus. Taxonomy (NCBI): domain Eukaryota; kingdom Metazoa; phylum Chordata; class Aves; order Cuculiformes; family Neomorphidae; genus Dromococcyx; species Dromococcyx pavoninus. The sequence goes on from JAUMJL010000261.1 coordinate 843,590, forward strand.
CCCAGGGGCCCCGGGAAGGCGGCAGCCGCGGCCTGGAGCCCCGGGACGGCGCCGGCAGCGAGCTTGTGCCGGAGGAGAGGGGGTGGGAGACCGCGGCCCCCGAGAATCCCCGCACTGACGGCGAGCGCCGAGCAATGCGCTGCGCTCGAGGCCTCCGCCGGCCCTCGCAGCCCCACACACAGGTGCCAGCGGCTGAGGGACGGCGGCAGCGGCTCGCGACCGCAGAGCCACGTGACCCCGCCCGCCCCGGCGCGCGCGGGAGGCGGAGCGGACGCCGCCGCTGGCAGGCCTGTCGCCATGGCAACCGAGTTG